>JAOXNX010000019.1:23297172-23322717 GCA_028566075.1 Solidago caesia
TTTTATAAATTTCAGTAACGCCCCTTTTTGAGATTCTAATAAAGCATCCCTTTTTAACTTCTTAACCCTTTTCGAATGACCAGATTCATAAGTACGAATTCGGTTCGACATTGACAAATAAATAATGAATTAAAAATAAATTAATCACAGAAATAAATCAAAGATTTCACTCAATCAGATTTACAAATTAATTAACACAAATTAGTAAATCACAATAATAATAAGGACTAAATAATTAATAAATTACTATAGTAAATCACAATATTTGGGGGCCCAAAGCAATGGCTTATATCACTCCTCTTATGGGCCGGCCCTGCTCATCAGCCAGCTCACCTCACTCATTAATAACTTATATTGATTAACAACTTTGTTGATCACAGACTTATGCTGCAAATTTGTAATTATCTGGTCATTCTAGAAATAAATAATGAGTTGTTCTAGTGGCTCATGACTTCCAGATTTGTTACTATTTGTTGCTGATGGACGACTATATTCGGTAATTTAATCCCAAAAACTTTCATCTTTATTGGGTATATCTCTATAGACAAGAATCATTATACATAAGATGCTAGTGTTTTTAAAAAGCAGCTTTTGGTATATTAATTTACATAAGGAAAATGATAAATGTGCACACTTAAATAACCTTAGATGTGGGCATGTGGCCCTTACATTAAGACCATCTTTAACTGCCAATGTATTTCCAGTGTATTGAGGCGAAAACGCCGAGTTCCCGGCGTATTGGGTTAAGGGGCCGGCGTATTGGCTCAAAGTGGTGGTGAACACGCTGGTGAGGTTAGGTATTGAGCATTTTAATTTTTATATATATATTTCTTTTCCTGACAGTGATTTTATTAAAAGAAACGCTTTTTTTGTTTTGTTTGAATCTATTGGAGAGTAAAAGATTTCATATTAAAAGAAGTATATGAAATCTGAGATGAGCCCAGATTTAGGAAATCTGAGATGAGCCCAGATTCAAGAATTCCGCTCCAGATTTCTAAATTTCCGCTCCAATTGTTTTACTTATTTTTACGTAACTTTTCGGATAGTATATAAAATTAAAATTCCTTGGTTCCCACTTTACAAAGTAATCAAAACCATACACAATTTCCTAAAATTTTAAATTTTTTTTTGAAAATCTTCTCCGACCAGTTTTCAGCCATGGGCAATTGTATGTCGCTGTCTCAAGAGTAAAAAGCAAAAAAGGATTGAAAATCCTTATAACCAATTCTGAAAACAAGGTTTCTAATACAACCGCCAATGTTGTTTACAAAGAAGTACTTCAATGCTTGTGAAGTATCGATGATTAGAAACTGAAAACAACTACTCTTTTGTGTATGTCTTTTGTATATCTTTTGGCACAGTATTATTAGTTATAAAGATGTGATCTGGATGTAAATGTTTAGTTAAGTATGAACACTGATGGTGTTGCTGTTTATTAAAAATTTTACAGCAACAACTGTAATTAATATAAGCTAAGTTTCTAAGATGCTATTTGCTGTTTATGAGTGTTGGTATTAAGTTTGATATCCCAGGTCCTATAGAATATCCATAATGTAAAATTGCATGCTACAGATTCTTACATTAAATATTTTAAAGATTTCTTATAACTGCATCAATGTAATAGTAATATTCATGAATGTTTTAAAGAATTCTTAAATAAAATTCTTCAACTTTCTTACTAATAATATGGTTAATACAAAATTAATTACACAATCCCGCCTATCAGTGAAATTAATTACAAAATTAATTACATCAATGTAATAGTAATATTCATGAATTTAGGAACTTACATTGACAAGAGGTACCCGTTATAATAAAGAACAATGGTATATAAAGAAGATAAATATTGTAAAAAGATTTTGGAGATGCCACATAGGAAAAATCCAAGTGGCAACATTTTACTTTATCGTAAATATAAAAATCGATTTTTTACTCAAAAACATCATTATTTTTACTTTATCGTAAATATAAAAATCGATTTTATTATTCTCATGTTGATTTATTATTCCAGCGTATCACGCGGGATTAAATCTAGTACATAGCTAAAGGGAAAAAAAAAGAAAAGAAGATATATCCAAAATAAAAATCAGAGGTATCATAATGCTCTTCTTACTTACACATTCATCTAATTTCTAGAATTTTATTTTGCCCTCTATAAAAAAAAACCCATATGTCTATTAAAAAATATCTAAAACCAAATAAATTAAAAAAAAAGAAGAAAAAAGAATAAAACATGCTAAAGATTGGTAATGGTAATGGTAACTAGAGTTGTTGGGTTGGGTTGGGTTGGGTGCATATATTTATATATTTATTTTTAGTAAAAGTAAAGTTGGACTGATCACGTGACATTAGTGATGAGGTGTAAGTAAAATAGTGAATGGCAGTACATTCATTTGTGCTGATGTGTCTCCCATACCAAACCCAGCTCACCTCACCACCTTCGTTTATATAACCACACTCACCCTCGCACACCGAGTCTCACTATATATCTCACTCATCTACTAAAATTTATTTACATCTCTGAAGCTATGGCGGCTAATCATCCTGACCAACTTAAGGTATGCTATATTTCATTTGTTTAGCCTTCTAATCCAATCTAATCCAGTTATGTCATTTTATTTTCTTTTTTTACTAAATTAATTGTGTTTTGCAGACATGGGTGTTGAGAGTTTATATCCATTGTGAAGGATGTAGAAAGAAAGTTTACAAAATTCTTCAAAACATCGATGGTAATTATATATCATGCGCTCTTTTTTAAATTATTAACGGCAAGTTTACGACAACAATATCCAATCTCGTCAAATCTCGGTCAAAAATGGAGTATGACATCTACATAGTCATATTTATGTTCGAGGGTAGATAAGGGTGTCTTTAATTTTACTTTTTCTATGATAAATATAATAATTTAATGGAAAGTGTTCTTTTATGATTGGGAAATTTAAAAAACGTATCTAGTGGTTTCTATTTGTAATAAGTTTTAGAAATAGTTTTTTATTTATGAAATAGATCGTAAATTGTTACAACTTATAAGCTAATGTGGAATTTTTTCCAAGAAAATATATTACTTTAACACGGCAGGCAGTAGATTTTTGGTGATATACGGGTTTTTTTTAATCGATTAATATAAACGTATAAAATGTATGACTATATATGATTGTGTTGTTCAGGTGTTTATAAGACGGTAATTGATTCCCAACAACACAAAGCTATAGTTACTGGTTCCGTCACTGGTGACACTCTTGTCCAGAAGCTTCTAAAATCGGGTAAGCACGCCGAGGTTTTACCTGAAAAACCGGAAACTAAGAAGAAACAGAGCAACAAAAAGAAACCTGATCATGATGAACCACCTGTCGTCCTTGAAGAAGAAGAAGAAGAGGCAGAACCAACCGCAGATAATTATGGTGAAATCGAACAGAAGAAAATAATTGTGCCAATTATCACAGGTGGTGGCGAAGATGAAAATAACGCGCCACCAAGCGGTAAAAACAACAAGAAGAAGAAGAAGAAGAAAAACAAGAAAGTTTCACCAAACAATGAAACCGAAAGCCAGCCTGCTAATAATAATCCGCCTCTGGAATATGATGAATCACCAACCACCATGAATGGAGACGAATCATCGAATAAGGAGCAATCGCAATTCGTTGCGCCTAGTGATCAAATGGCGCCGCCACCGTATTATTTTGGCTATTATCCAACTCCGGCTTATGGGATGAGTTACAATACGTCTTATCCGAGTAGTGAAGCTTCCTACTATACTCCACCGGTGTATGGATACGCTCAATCACATCCGTCTGCTGCTTATTATAACCCGACTACACTGCCGCCCCCGCCATATTATCGTAGGAGCGCCTTTGATGATGATCAAGAAGATGATGGTGACGAGGGAAAGGGATATTGCACTATCATGTGACAATATTTTGGTTACAACCTTTTCAACATATATAAGATAATCATCATCTACTAATATCTACCAAGTTGCCTGGACATACATATATAAATCATATATATCATAGTTTGAACTACCGAATGATGTGAAAGTCTTGATTAGTGTAGTTTTGTAAAGAATTTTGTGATGTATCAAAGGTAGTTGATGTATAAAACTAATATTTTGACAAATGTTTTTTTTAACACAAAAATAACTTCTATGAGCATCCGTAGTGGTGCCCAACGTCACGTTGGGGTCATTGGGTCGACCGTCGGCGTTGTAATGTGGTCATCGGGGTGGAAGGGGTCAAGGTGGTTTAGCCGACGTTGGGGTGGTGCGGCGTTTCGTTTTTTTGTTGGTGTTGTTGAGTCTAGTTTTTGGGGTTTATGAGGTTCAATTTTTCAGTTATTGTTACGGATGTAATGTGTTTGTCGGGTGATTGCTAAGTAGTGTTAATGTGGCACAAAATCTTGGTGTGATGATGTGACTATAACTGTGATATCTTACATTTGACCATTACACATGCTTTAACTAGGATATTTTACGGGTGGTGTTATTTCCATCACATGAGACACAATTAATACTGCATACCGTACAACTGTTTAAAGCGTAAAAAGGTGGAAATAGACAAGCTCTATTTTACATTTGAAATGATGGTAGTTTTATCATTTTCATCTCGATATGATCTAAATCTTTAAGTGGTTCTTGAAATCAAAATGATCATATGCTGAAACCATACAAGTGAATTATGATGTTCTACGAAGGTTTGACGCATAGTGCAATAAAAATATATTTGATTTTTTTAAGTAAACTATAAATTGAAGTTGAGATAGTTGATGCATAAAGAGGAAAGTAGAAAGACAAAATTATCAAAAAGAAAAGCACATATGATAAAAAGTAGTTTTGAGAAAAAGTAGTGTTGTTTCTCAAAGGAAAAAAATCAAAAGCGATTTCGTATTCGTTGTAGTTTATTGTATCTTCGTGTATTTTCACATTCAATTCGGTCTATGGTCGTTTTCCATGTCTTAAATTGAATGTTTTGTCTTGCTTTATAATTTATGTATTCGACGGTTGAAATATCAGGTTTTTTAGTTGAAAACTTTGTCGACTTCTCATACATATCTATATTTTCTTGTCGAGTGTAATGTTCAGCAAGCGAGCAAGCAAACGTTTCGTTCAGTAAACAAGTGCTTTTTACTGATGAACATGGATTTGTTTGGTTGAATCAAAGGGTTTGTGTGTATGATCATGTTAAGTTTGATTGTCAAGATGTGTGACAATTGCCATCTCGTTATGTTATAGTTGTTTTCACGAATTCATTGTGCTACAAATTAAAGTCTATGTAGTTCATGTTTGACATCTTCCAACCTCAAGTTTATACCACTCGATGCTCGTGGCTTAGGCCTTAGGGTTCGTGATGTTCATTTCGTTCGTGTGGTTTATAAGTTATGGTTCAAGGTTCACATGGGTCATTGTTGTATGATAGTCAAACCGATAATTAACACAAAAATCAACCATTGTAGTTGTACGAGACATATACTTTTATAAAATATATGCGATGAAAATGTTTGTATTACGACTAACTAGTATCAAATATAGTCTACTTTCTTTGAAAGGGAAATGGTTATGCTTTTAGAAAAGGTAACAATTCCTTTGGTTTGCACCTTTAACTTTTCATATTGATGCATCAAACTTTGAATTGTAAAGCAAATTTGTGGGTTCATTTTTGGCGTCTCTTGAAGGAGGTTGTACTTCTTAGGTGGGGGTCTCTCTATTTTTGAGACATTTTTTTTTTTTTGAACGGCAATATAAAATATATTAAAAATGCTAGTAAGAAACTAGCAAGAACAATACATGATCCAATGAATAAAAAAAAATAAGGAACATAATAAATTCTAACGATAATACTGTATCTTTGATCTTATTTATGACTGTACTACTGTATCTTTCTTTGATAATAATAATAGCGGAGTGATAAATTTACAACATATATTTATCAATTACCGAATGGGAAATGATATATAATCTTAAAATCCTTTTAAAAATCCTCTTAATGTCATGATCATATAACAAGTGTATCCACTAATTATCTTTCCTAATCTCATCTTTTAATTGTATTAAATGTCATGGTCACATTGTTATGAGGATTATGAGGAGAATTTTTAGGAGGATACATCATTTCCCTTGGCATATACAACAATTATATATATATGATTTAGACATTTGTACATTATGCAGTGATATACTTATACTTGGTGTATATGACAAAAATTTATTGTGAATTTATCACTACCAAAATAATAATAACTTTTAGCATCCATGTAAATTATTATCTGTCTCGTTTATGTTATTATTATCTAATATCCGAACCTTTCAAGTGTGATATTAAAATACCGATTTCAGCACATTTATTTAAAATTACAATCGTCTTTATGTAATGTGTGACGATCGATTATTTTATAACTTTTTAACGAGTATAGGCGGTTGGTGGGATGATGGCTTCCGGATTCGTCAACTATCGACTTTGTAGAATGGTCATTAATGATAATGCTGATCAGCTGATGTTAGAAGTAAAAAATAATCTATGGTATAAATTAATTTATATTAATTGATTTTTATTTTATTTAAACAAATATGTGATTTTGTATTTATTAATATATTATTATTTCTCTTTAGGTAAACACTTTGAAAATTATATAAAAAAAATGGTCGAAAATAATTAGAAGTATATTTCAGCTATACTAGATACATTTGGATCAGAAAGTTCGTCATTTATAACCTAAACAAGAGAAAACCTAGTTGTTGGCCCATCTATACAACTAGCCATGCACGAAAGTTGGGTTTTGGCCGACCCGACCCGAACCGGGTTTGGTCAACGGGACTAAAAACCGGGTTTGACCAAACCCGAACCGGTTTGAACCCGGTTTTTGGTCAAAGGTGGACAGGTTTTTTTCCCCCTTTTTGCTCAAAACTGAACCCGACCCGATTTGAACCCGGTCCGGAATCCCGAAAACCGAAACCGGTTTTAAACCGCCGGGTTTTTCCAAAATCCGAACCGGTTTTGGTCAAACTCCGTTTTTTTTTTCACGGCTATATACAAACACCCGTTTATATCAAACTCAAACCCATTATATCACGATGAGGCAATTAGATATTCTTGTTATAATAATTTAGTATTTAACACAGTGATGAGCAAAAAACTTAAATCCCGATCATGTTATTGAAAAGTGATATCGAATTTCAAGTGGGATCACTATCGAATCCCAAAAATATCAAAACCTGATCAGATGCCGGTCTCAGACGGAATCAATACCGATACCGTACCGGTCCGTATTGATATCGGTTCATATGTGATCGGGACCGGTATCAACTTTTGATGATTTTTGGTATCGATATCATCATTACCCAGACGGTCTCATGATCATCAATACTTTACTTGATGGATGTGTATTTGACGATTTTCTTTACCATATGTTAAAAAGTACACTTATTACGTGTCATTTGATGATTGATAAAAAGTGGACATAACAAATACACATTTTATTGTGTCTTTCATTATGATCGAATTCTAGAAATATCGGTTGCATGGTCCCCAGTAATGGATAGTCTCAAACACACTGCCAAGGTTCTGTGTGGACAGTTCCAGATTCTTCCTAACATCTTCATTTCGCAAGTACATGAAGACTAGAGATATCATTTTAATTAATGATAGACATCTGATAAAACTAGATACGAACATAATCATCTTTAACAAGTCAGTGTATCAGTCCAAATTAACAATAAATTGACTCATTATACTAAACCATGTTTATCATTAACCCCAATACTGAATTTCTAGATTATTAATGCCACATCATATTTTATATTATTGTTAAAAACCACATTATATCAAATTAATAAATATTATAATAAATTTTGAAAAAAAACATTAATAATAAAAACATATTAAATAAAAACACAAAAACATTAAAATAAAAATTAAAACATAAAATAAATAAATAAAAGACATAGATAAAAAACTAAACATCATAGTATCCGGTTGCCAAATTATTCATGATTCGTGCCTTTTGTAGTTGGATCAATTCATGTGCCTCTTCCGGTAATCGGATACATTCATTCCACCAGTAGATCATTCAACAACGGAGATTGTTGAAGAACTTTGAGTTCGTTGTTCGCCCCTGCTACCCCAAAGAAAGCATGCCATGTCCAAAGATCATACGACACAACGGCTTCAAGCATAATTGTTGGATGCCTGTGATCACCTCTTTTGAATTGACCTCTCCATGCCATTGGACAGTTTTTCCATGCTCAATGCATACAATCAATGCTTCCAAGCATTCCAGGTAGCCCATGCACCTCTTCATGTTTCTCGTATAATCTTTCGATATCTTCGGCAGTGGGTTTCCTCAAGTATACGTTCGCGAAAAGGTCATATATGCAATTGCAAAATAATCCAATGAGAAAAGGGTCGTTGTTTCGCCCATTTGCAAGTATTCATCTGTCGTATCACCGGGAATAACATAAGCCAATTGTCGTACCGCCGTCGTGTACTTTTGATAAATGCTAAGAGAAGCTCTATTCAATGCATTTGGACCTGCTTTAAACCATTTAAAATGTGGGGGAAGGGGGTCTTCATTAGTTTTGTATACCGTCGACTATGCGCATGAACATGGATCTTGTCATCTGATATCTTCTTTCAAATTGCTCGTCAGTGTAACTGTGATCTTCATCAAAGTAGTTATGCATTAGCATCGCGTTTACTCCTTAACGATCTCACACTATTTTTCTCCTAGGTCTTCGTATTCTTCTCGAACTTTCAGCTTGTTCACGGTCCTCTATTGTTGGACCATGTGTTAAAATATGATGCAAAATGCCCGCAAGTTCATCATCATCGGAATCAGAAAATATTCTATCAAGCTTTTCTAGATCTTCGGGATCGAAAATATAATCCATCGTGTTGTTATGAATGAACTTTTGTTGCTGAATGCAATTATAAATAAAAAGTTTTAAGATTGTTGTGAATAAAATGGTTAAAATGGTAAATATAAATAGAAATATTTATATTTACCACGTCTACCAGGTACAATTATTTCGGCGAATGATTTTATTTACTCCGATTAAATTTTGTCAGTAAACTCAAATACCTGTATAAATATAAATAGATATAAATCCTGCCAGTTTTGTTTATTTATTTATTATTTTATTTTAAATAACATTTCAAAAATATATATTAATATATGGGGTAATGATCGATATATAGTTATACTCTACAGATAAATAAAAAGTACAAGTTGCTCGTGGAAATTACATGATGACAATACCGACCAAATCGATTCTATAACAATGACTGACTGGCCTTAAAATTTACAATGACGTTAAAAGTTAAAACTAACGTACACATACAAGGATGTGAGAATGTGAAAGAAAATTCACCACTCTATGGTGGTGACTGACTGACTGACTGGTGACATCTAAATCCAACAAATGCTAAGGCTAAGCTAGGGTAAGCAAAGAAACCATGGAACAAGCTAGCTAGCTAATAACTGACCACGACCTTGACGACACCAAACGCAATATCACTAAGGGCGGGCAGCAATCACCCCATAGAAAAGAAACCGTATATGGAACAGGCTAGCTGATAACTCACCAAACGCAATATCACTAACAGCAGTTACGGTTTTATTTTTATTTTTTTGAACGGCAATAAAATTTTTATTAAAAATGCTAGTAACAGCTAGCAGTTACGTTTGTTATGGGAGTTTAGGATATATGTGGTGTTAGTTGCTATCTTTGACTTTGTCCTTATATGTTTGACTTTTACTTGAGCTTGTGTAATGCATAATCATCGAGTATTATGTGTGTACATTACAAGGAGAAAACATGTAGGTTTGGGTTAATTTCCGAGTTAATGTCGAGCGGTATCTTTAACAAGTATTATATTATATTATATGTGCATAATAACAAGGGGAAAACATATATTAGTAAGTAATCAGGAATATCCGGCCAGTAGTAGAGATTACATACATGATATACTTCCTCGATGATATAACACGTACATCGGAAAGATCATTAATTAATTAATTAGCTAGCTAGTGAGATCCCTTAAAGGCCAACAGGGTAGTAGATTATTAGCTTAGACAAAACTGTTTCAAGTGTCATAGCGTACCCGTCCAATTCCCCTAGCTAATTAAATTAAGGGAGAATTTGTTTATTATAGAGTATGTAGTCAGATTTATAAAGGAATCCAAGTAGGATTTTTGGGACTAAAGAAGCAGGCCTTCACATTAGAGTTGAGCAATTTCAGTGCAGCATCTGACTTAATGCACCGTGGAGTTTTATACTGGTTAATGGATGCTCCTTGTTTGATAAACAAGTCCATTAGGGACTCAAACGTGCCAGACTTCACGACGCGTATCTCAAGTGGTCCAATAGCTTTATCGTTAGTGCGAAGTCGCCTGTATATGTAATCGAGATCCTCTTCTATAGCAATACAACATTCTTGAAGCACCTTAAGGCCAAGTGGAGAGGTGACCTTTTCCAGGACTGAGGGTGTGTAATGTTTGATCTCCCAGTATATGACATAGTGTCCTGGCACTGATGATGTATCAGCATAGCTACTGTATTCTACAAGTAGAGCGTTGTACGGTTCTAAAAGTCTTTTTGCTGCCATGATGCTCTTATGCAGGTCTTCTTCATTAGTTTTGTCGCTGTCAATACTTAGAATGACATTCCTCCTGCAGATGAACCGAAATTGTGGGGTTCGGTTATGAAATCCAGTCACTTGGAGTACGTCTCCAATACGATATCGATTTAGCCCTGAATTAACCAAACAACAGGCATTTTAATAAGCTATATACTTCATGGATGATGGCATCTTACAAGTTGGCTAGGATGAAATGCAACAGAAGTATCAAATATGAAATATATACTTATATTCATGGTTAATTATACTAACTTGTTTCATCCGGGAAACCGGAATAGAGTAGATGATTATGCATGATCTTTTAAATAAAAACTTAGGATTGGAAAAGAAGTTTTCCACCACAACTGCTGTCGTAAAGAAAATGAGTCATGAACAGGTGATTAGGCAGAGTTCCTTGTTATGTCTGAAGATGTTAAAAAAAGGGTCCATTTTTCAACCCAAATTTTTAAGTAATGCTACATAGCCAAGAACAGATCATTATTAACTTACCGGCAAATGTTGTGACCACCAATTCATAGTAGAAACCAACTTTAACATGCACCAGGTCAACCAGGTTATCCAAGGAGATCTCTTCGTCCTCATTACCATACGTCTCGTTTTCACCCAAAGGAATGAATTCATAGTAACCCATGTTAGGCAAGAGGGTGAATGAAACATTTGAAGGATCACACAAAGGCTGTAAATTTACCCCAAAGTAACACTCAGATGATGCATACATAGTACACACGAGTGGTAACTTCCCACTACTATAGTACTCGAGAGCTGGTATGTACTGGGACATAGAACCTGTAACCACTGCTTCAATATACTTAGCCTTAGGCCATAAGTCACACACTATTCCTTTCCATGATCGACGGCTGCAAATATTTTCAATCTCATCTGCCAGATGCGGGTCTGCTAACTTGAGCATGGCAGACATGGCTAATCGGCACCCAGAATCTGTTATCATCGGGTTCAATTGGCTGTTGCGGATATCGCTGCATAGACTAATCCAGTTGCGTTCAAGGAATGAGATTGCAAGCAGCATAGCTGATGCAAATACGGCTCCAAGCCGTGTGACTTGCTGGCGGTGGATTAGCCCTGCCAGTAGCTGGCAATACATGCTTTGGTTGCTGTCATCACACAAAATGGCTTCATCCGGGCTCGTTTGATCATTGTAACGGTCACATGACCAGGCCTTAAAATGCTTGCTTTTGTAGTAACTGGTGACGACTGTTCGTGCTGGTAAACCACAAGGAGTGGACATCTCTGCTTTCACAAAATATAGAAACATCGCCTTTCCTTCATCAAGGCCTGTAACATACCTGTCAATGAAATGGATAAAAAGCATTAATAGCATGCAGGATGACAACGTTTTTAGGTGAATTGTATAAGGATTATCAGTATCTAATAATTTATACTTTTTGGGGGTGGTGGGGGTGCGGATAGGGGCAGAGAGAGATAGCGAGATAGAAAGCTATGCTAACCTATTCATATCGTGTTTTTTAGATTATTGATACGATATTCTAAGAAATGAGATACTCCGTATCAGTAACATCTATGCAACGTGTGATGTCTGGTGGTACAGAATGTATGATTCCTTTAACCTTCTACAAAGATAATAACTTTTCAGTCTGCTTATTATCTAAGAGTCTTGATGATTTATAAAATTATTACTGTGACTGCCCCCCACCCGAATGTAAATATTCTACATGTTAATTGTTGTGGCCCATAAGGGAAAATAATGAATTAATGGAAAATATGAGATAAGGTGGGAGTTATGAAGAAAGTTTAACTGATTCATAATTGGCATGATCAAGTTATAGACGAAAGTTCGACGATCAAGATCTTCTGCAATGGATGGCATTATTTTAGGCTTTCCACCAGATGTCCCTGAGCTGCAAGTTCAAAAAAACTTGATTTAGCCGTCATATCCATTTATGCTGAACATCACAACAATATGAGGCAAACTGCGGGATTTTACCTGCTTAGCATCTCCGTTATGGGGTGACCAGAAATCACAGAGGAGTCTTCACCATTAGCTATGCGTTGAATATAAGGATAGATGTCTTTGTAGGTGATGACAGGTACCTTCTGTTTGAACTCAGTAACATCATTCATGGACACTCCTGTCATATGCTTTAGGAGGTATTCGGTCTTTTTGTTCCTTGTTAAGATTGCTTTCAGTAAATCTTCTTGCACTTTATCAGCTTCTGTTGTTAGTTTTTGAAGCTCCTTCAGAGCCTCGGCTCCTTTGTATTCTAGTTTCTTTCCGTCCATTTGTACACAACAATGAGGGTTAGGGGAACAGGATAAGCACCTAAAACTATGTTTTGAAGTAGTTGTGAGTTATAAAGTTTAAGAGCCCAGTTGGTCTATATATAGTTGTTCGGCTATAGATGCTAATGGTTATAGTACGTCAGTACGTACAATAGACTAGATTTGCAGGCTCTACCAGGTTGTACTTGAGATTCGCTAGCTTCTAATTACGTAAACAATATGTTTAGCGTACGTAATGTCGGATGCAAAACATTTTAATTTGAACGTCTAATGCTAATTAAGTCATACACACAATGTTTTGCACAAATTAATACTCCGTATTGAAAAAGATAAAATCTGTAATATATCAAAGTGATCTCAAACATGACGAAGAAGTTCTTAATTTCCAGACCCGTTTGTCATTCTCCTAGTATTCCATGAATTGAAGAAGTCCACTGATCGACTTCTCAATTTGATCCTAGCTTATCACGTGAACTAGTTTAGAAAATTAGTCGAAATATAACCTCATTAATGTTAATAGTCAGTGGTTTAGGTTTCGATCTTAAGAAAATAATACTCCGTATATGTATATAAAAAATGAGAATTGTTCATATATATCATCACAATAATAAATAATGCAGTTTCACAAGTGTCTTTTTGTCTTGATTGTGTATATACACGTACTAAAGAAGTCCATAACATCATGCTATCTTCTATTAATTAATGTTAATTGTCATAGTCGGCATGCAGGTGGATAAGGATAATTAGTCATGTATATATATATCATGCAGATATATTTAATTGCATGCTTACGTACAATGCGTATATATTCTGTTATCAGAAAAATCTGTTCTGAATAATTAAGCACATGATGATAAGCATCAAAAGATGTTTCAAAGACATAATACAACAAGGAATATATATTTGGATGATATATTTCAGGAATACATAGATGTATTGCATCATATGCTGTTGGCCGGGTACATGTACATATGTCTATATTATCCATTTCACGTGTCAGTAATGTACGTACAGTACAGCCTACGAATTACAATAAGAAGTACTTCGTTCAATGATCTTCGAGACACTAGAAAGGAACCTTATTATTATGTTTAGTATCGATCAAATTGGTCATGCGCGCAGGTTACTTATAGTGCTACCTCCACTCTCATGAATGAAAAATCCGAATTTTGGTTAAAAGTCCTTTCTTCAAAAAGAAGAAATTATGCAGTTCTCTTTGTTACTGATGTGATAAAAGAAATAGCCTCCACCACAGATTGAATCATAGATGCTCGATCTGCCTCATCCACTCAACATGAAATAATAATGACGATACGTACAGTCACAATCAAGATCTTTGTTGAGCTAGCTAGGTTGGTGCTCGCCGCATATGACTTCATCTTTACCTTTTTGTACGATGTTTTTGTCCACTGATAAATAGGGTGTGTGTGTCTCTCTCTCTCTTTCTCTCTTTCTCTATCACAAACACACACACACAATGCCATCTATGTTAAGACAAGACGCATTGTTAGTGCTAAAATATATATTTCTGGATTCCATGTTGAGTGGATGCCGTATGTGTTGTACACAAGCATTGCTTAGTGCAAACTATCAACACCAATCACTTTTCCATCCAATTAATAGTTCAATTTTGAACTCTTAGTCACACATGTTAATTGCACCCACAATTTGAATTTTGGGTTGTCTTGAGAAATTGTTTCTTATTTTTTTAAATGGTTTCAATAGAATTTTACCTACTTGTCTGTTAGCAATGTTTAGGAGTAGATATATGCAAGATAGATTAACATATTCAAGTTTGTTTAATTTTGCCTAGTGGTAATTGGATGAATTGAACTTTCAACTAAAAGGTTGTGGGTTCAAGTCTCGAGTTGGGGTGTTTGGCCTACGTACCTCATTAATTAGAAAGTGCTTATGCTTTTTGTAAAATTAAGCGATGTGCATGGTACTTTTATATGAAGCTCTATATTACTCATTAAAAACTCATAAATCCTTTATAGAAGTGTTTGGATAAGCTAGCTTATTGTATGTGTTGATAATGCAATAAGCTCCACTAATAAGCTAAACGAAACACCCTATAGGTGTTAATATAAGTCTCAGCTCCCCCTTTCAAAAACCCGGAAAAGATGGAAACTTCCATTAAACCATGTAACTAGTAACAGTACTTCGCATTTGTTTAGATGTAGGGAGAACATTTAGATGATGTTTTGTTATTAGTTACGAACACCTTCTATCATTTCCATTTGCATTCTTTATTTATTGAAGCTAATCTTATCTTAGATTAGAAGAGAATAAATAGCTTTACTTATAAAGTTTAATTCGGTGTCAAACCATGTCACAATCTGTTTGTGCTCAATACCATGTTGAGCTTGAGTTTGAAGTTTTATCTGGATACCATTATATAGGTTTGGTTTCAAATGTTGTAACATGATCAGGATTATATAACTATCAACGAATTCTCAGCCTTTTGTATAGTAGCTCTTTTTTAATTTATGCCAGTATCTAGATAAATCTTCTGTTGTGGTGACTAGTGAACCATCACTAGTAGAAAAGGTGTTTTCTTCTTTATTTTTCTTTGCCTTACGGAGGAGGTTGGTGCATGCTAGTGCAGGGGAAATTAAAGCTAGCGTTTTATGCGGTACATTTACTTTAAAACGCAAAAAAGATAGAAAGCTCGCGTGCTTGAACACAGATCATGTTGTCCTCCATTTGTCCTTCCTTTCAAGGTATTCTCCACATCAGCTATCGAATCACATTCTCTTTTCTACTTCCTTTACTTGATGACCTCATCATCCATCCACTTTCAAAATTAAACAACAGGGGAATAACAGTGCACAATTATATATATATAGTGCATGGAAGGAATCTTGTTGTTTTTAAACTTGAGTAGTAAATAAACAGATGCATGCATGCTAACCGGAAAAAGAACACACTTTGTGCATGCTGCTACGTTTTTCTTTTGGGGTGACATCAGAATGAAACTTCGATCTGTTTCAAAGATAGTAAAAGCTTTCAAATGTTGATGGTTTATAATGACCAATGGGCAGTTTTTGTTTTCGCCTAATTTTGAATAAGTTGTTACACTTTGAATTCCCCTTGATCGATGTTTTTAGAATTCATTTTAATTTGATACCGATCACGTACATTAACTAGTTTGTAAATCCATCTTATAAACTTAATTTTGCAGGTTGAATACACATACGCGTAAATGGACACTTGTTGATGTATTTAGTGCTCAACATGAAGACAATGCGGCCAACTGGACTTGGTGGCAGATACAAAAGAAATTGTTTACACTATAGTTTATGAGAAATGCTGACAAACTAATTACAAACAAATCTTCCACCAATCAAATCAAGTCATTTTTTCTCTTTCTTCTTTCTCTTTCTTTGTTGATTGGAACATATCACACGTCACATGTGTTTGTAAACTTTTGTTTGTAATTAGTTTGTAACTTTTGTTTGTAATTAGTTTGTAGATCTAGCATTCCTCATGTAGGTATAATAGGTGAAGATATTTAAATTAGTTAATAAATAATAGGGGTAGTTTGGAAAGTTCAGTAGATTTTTTTGAGAAAAAAAGGGAAGTGTTTCTTTTTTATTAAGGAGTATAGATAAATGATTAAGTAAATAAAATACAAAAATAATATTAATATAAAAATATTAAAAAATTCAAAATTTAAGACACTATACATATACATATGCTTTATAAAGTAGTATAGATATAGTTGAAATTAAAGACAAGAACTCGGATGGATGTTACCAGTTACCACTGAATTGTTTCGATAAGTACCCCACCCCATCCACTCGTTTAACACGTCATTTCATCTTTTGTTTTTTTTAACCCTTTTCATAGTAGTTCACGCCTTTTGTAAATACTCAACACTCGCATAAAAAAAAATCCTACTTCCATCCATTATTTCACCCCCAATTCCCAAAACTTATTAGGTCAAAAAAATGGTAGCAAATCCCGATCAAAACAACCAAGACGGAGGATCCGACGAACAACAACGCCGATCCGAAATCTACACTTACGAAGCCCCATGGCACGTTTACGCCATGAACTGGAGTGTTCGCCGTGATAAAAAATATCGTCTCGCTATCGCTAGCCTTCTCGAACAGTACCCTAACCGGGTCGAAATTGTCCAACTTGATGATTCTAATGGTAATATCCGATCCGACCCTACTTTATCTTTCGAACACCCTTACCCACCCACTAAGCTCATTTTCATACCCGATAAAGAATGCCAGAAGCCTGACCTTTTAGCCACCTCATCGGATTTTCTCCGCATTTGGCGGATTAATGATGACAATGACGTCACTGATGATGGTGTGACTGATAGTAATATTAGTAACACTGGTTCTAGGAAAGTTGAGATGAAGAGCTTGCTGAATAATAATAGAAACAGTGAGTTTTGTGGACCCATTACTTCCTTCGATTGGAACGAAGCTGAGCCGAAGCGAATTGGGACATCGAGTATCGATACGACTTGTACGATTTGGGATATTGAGAGGGAAACAGTTGATACGCAGCTAATTGCGCATGATAAGGAGGTTTATGACATTGCATGGGGTGGTGTGGGAGTGTTTGCTAGTGTTTCCGCTGATGGGTCTGTGAGAGTGTTTGATTTACGGGATAAAGAGCATTCGACGATTATATACGAGAGCTCTGAGCCAGATACGCCTTTGGTTAGGTTGGGATGGAATAAGCAGGATCCGAGGTATATGGCAACGATTATAATGGATACTGCGAAAGTGGTTGTGCTTGATATACGTTTTCCCACATTGCCTGTTGTGGAGCTGCAGAGGCATCAGGCGAGTGTGAACGCGATAGCTTGGGCTCCTCATAGTTCGTGTCATATTTGTACTGCTGGTGATGATTCGCAGGCGTTGATTTGGGATTTGTCGTCAATGGGACAGCCGGTTGAAGGTGGGTTGGATCCGATATTGGCTTATACTGCTGGTGCTGAGATTGAACAGTTGCAGTGGTCGTCGTCTCAGCCTGATTGGGTTGCTATTGCTTTTGCGTCTAAGCTTCAAATTCTGAGGGTATAATATATTGTATTGTACCGTATCATGCATTAGGCTCGGGTTTCTGTGTTGTTCGGGTTGTTTTTCTTAGGTTGACTTCTAGTTTATTTAGGATTTTGGGAGTTGGAATACATTGACATTTGCATTTTCCCCAATTGAATGTTTTGTTGCTTTTGTGATGTCCATTATATCTGCTCTTTTAGTTTAATGATCTGCACAAGCACACATACTAAAAAAATAAGTAAAATGATCCTCCCATCTAGCCAAATGGGAATGCAAAAGCAGGTTAGAAGGCATCCAGTTTTGCAGGTTGAATATCTTATGTGAGATGGTAAACTGATCTCCGATGATAAATATGATTACCCTGCCCATGGAATTATGCTTTGTTTTAGCATTGCGTTTAGCCCCTTTGTTGTCAATGAAAGGCCATAGGGATCTCATACTGTTCATTCACCGCCCCTTAACAAGAAAATTGGCATCATAGACTTTTGATGGACAGTAAGGGCCTAACCTTTGTGTGAGCTTGTACAGTATAACCAAACACTTTGAATGATCTTGTACTGTACACCAAACCCTTTGTATCATGTGCTTAGAAGGAGGTCGCTATGGTTTCCCAGTTGCATATAATCAGTTTTTATACCAATGAGCCTGATGTGGGGATGTTTTTGATGGTGGGTTATTGTTATTAGGGATGGTTTATGTGCGTCAGTAAAAACAACTCTAGCTAAGAAGGAAACAGATCAAATGAGTTGAACGAGTGAAACAGGTTTAAAATTGCTAAAAGGTTATTTTCCATATATACAGCCTCAATCTTTTATCAAACATTTAGATTATTACTGTATTGTATTGTAATATTAATTTTTTGGTACCATATAATTAATTGTGAAAATGTATTTACGGAGTTAACCAGACCCTGTTTCATATCGCACTAAGAAAATGTACATTTCAGCTGCAAATCCATTTTGAACACTGCCCCAACCCACCCATCTTGCCACTTCTGGAAATGGTGACATTCTGATACATTTTCACAGTATCAAGTGAGGGAGACGCACTTTGGTTCTTGATTGCTTTAGTATTCCAATATAGTTTGGATGGACTATTAATGCAAACATTTCAAGCTGATATATTTTCTAAAACAATGTCTTTGCAATTCAAACAGTGTATTTGAAACAAAAACTTACACATGAATGTACATAACCTTGTTGTTTGACTTTTGGCACTTTGTTTATCAATGTATAAAAATGAACAGAAACAGGAGGTCGAAGCTATTCCATTCTTAAAAACAACAAAAAGAAAAAAATATGCCCCGGTCCCGGATACTATAATATGTCTCCTTAAAACAACCAGTGCTTCTTCCTTGGCTTATGCTGCACCATAGCTTCTGCAAAATGAGCAAACTATGATTAACATACCACCCTCTAAGTTGGGATACTTCCCGAATCATAAAAAGCAAAGAAAGCACACCTCGGATCTCATAAAGTGAGTTGTAGTGCACCTCGGACCAAAAGCTTAGCCACAGTTCTGTGTGGCAAAAAGATACAAGGATACTGAATTATGAGTTCACCAAAAACTTGCTGGGTCAATTATTATGTGGACGACTGGCTTGCTTTTTATTTATCTATTTTCCATTTTAGTATTTAACTGGACTTTATGTGAGTCCTGTATATATAAAGAAAAAAAAAAAAAAAATCAGGATACCTCGCTCAGGTGCCCGATGTTGTGGAGTGATTTCTATAAAGCAGGTCTCTCTGAATGAGGTTAAAAGGCATATCTTGGCAGCGAACTGTATGCAAGGAAAAATAAGCTAATGAAAATGATTGAAGAAAATGAGATCTTGAAATCTAACCACAATTTAATATACTTTTCCAGGGAGCAGAGGTGGTACCAGGAAAAAATCCAAAAGGGGGCAAAATAAAAAATCTATGAAAAAAAAAATCCAAAAAGAAATGAAAAAATTTAAATTTCGGGAGGGGAATTGGCCCATCTCCCCCCCCCCCACCCCCAAACAATCACATCGCAATAAACAATCCTGAAAATGATATTCTAAAATTTAAAGCACCCAATCCCACCCAATATACTTATATAAACATTTAACACACCTTCATTGTGATTAAGTATATATTACAGCTTCAATTTTACTCTTTTGAGCAAGGTCCGGTATGAATTTTAAGATTTTCCATAAAATATCATACCGCATTACATATTGCATACATCTAGAACATTAATTGATTCATCATCAAATACAGGTCAAGACTCAAGATACAGGCAATGCCTTGATATCTTGTGATCAAACCCAAGTTTTCCCCTGAAAACGAGCAGCCTAAAAAGTTTTTGCATTTAAAGATGCAAAGCAAATTCCTATTATTTTTTTATTTTTTTCATTCTAACCTCTGCACTTGTTTAAACCTAAACTAGGTTAATCTAAACCACACATCTCCAAATTGTATATTTGTAGACACCGCGAGTTTCAGGAATAACAAATCACAAAGTTGGCTCCACATAGATATGAATCATGGGGAAATTTCATGCAACATTAGATATGTTTATAGTATTATGAGTTGACATACAATAAAAACATACCCTATCAGCAGCCGCTTGTAGGGTAACGTGGTCTCCCCATTCACCTGTTCTGTAAATGCCAAGATTCAGTCACAAAAACGTATATGCATTTTTATATGAAAGAAAATCAAAATGATCATGCTGCATGCAATCAAAGTAAAATTTATTTTCAAATATAACATGTCGCATGGACTTTGAATTAATTTTCTTTACAGATAAGATAAAGTCACGACCCCGTATGAAGTATCCTACTTGGATATTTTTTTGTAATACTTCTTGTACTTCATTGGAACGTAGCCTTCGTATAGAGAACGACTGTCCTTCAGCTGCAAAATAACAGAGGAGACAACAATAGCACAAATAAGACGACATTAGCACAAATGAGGTGGCTTCCTAAATATGGCTAAAAAACTGCACCATAAATAACATGATGCATAGAATGGACGCATAAAAACTAGTTCAGAACGAACCTGCTTCACAACCTCCTTTCGGACATGTTTGTGATACTCAGGTGATCTGTAGAGCTGATCAGAAATTGCACGGAACTGAAAGACATGGAAGAAACTATTGAATAAATACTAAACTTATGAACTATATAATACACGAAAACATAAAAAAAAATTAAAAAAAATAGACACACCTGACAATTTCCGTCCCCAGAGACTTTCACTTCATATAAACCGTAAACTTGTAACCTGAACAAACATAAAGATAGAATTATATAACTAAACTTGTCATTTACACATTAACATTGATAGTTGCTTTATAAAAGATCAAGCAACTCAAAATGCACACCTCTGGCTTAACCGTTGATGATCCAAACTAGCATCACTTATATTGGGAATAAACGAATTAATCCGCGGTACATGCTAAACATTTCAATCAAACATAAATCACATCAGAACCAACAAAGCAATATACCAACATCCATACGACTGACTTGATCCGAAATCATGATTACCCGAACAGGTTCGAGATTAGTAAGCCGCCTACCAACGGAACCATCTATCTTAGCATACTCTTCAGATAACATAGCAGCAATCATCCCATCATCTTCAATATCCGGCTGACTGCTGCTCAATGAATTAGTTGAGCTAGAACATTCACCAACACTCGTGTGATGACGATCCGATGTATGCCCCCCTTGGTTTCCATTTCTCATCATACCGAAATTATCACAAGGTTCGAGTTCTTTTAATCCTAATAATTATAATAATAACTGCAATTTTCTAATAAATAAATAAATGAATCAAACACACAAATTATATTTCTATTTATTATATATATTAACAATACTAAAATAAGAAGAATCAGATCTGGTATATCAAAACAATCATCACCATCTCTCTTTGAACAATCAAAACAAACTCCGGCCGCAAATCATCACCACCTCCGGCCAGAACCTCCGACCACCGGCGAGCATCTCCAACGGCTTCTGAAAATCCCCTTTTGAAAGCCGACAGTGACCGGGTTTGAGTAGGAAAAGAAAGAGAGAAACCGGATCTGAGTAGGGAAAGAAAGAGAGGAACCGGATCTGAGTAGGGAAAGAAGATGGCCGACCGGATCCGAGGATGGCCGGAAATCACCACCGACGGCCGGAAAAGAGAGAGGAGCCGGCTGGGGGTGGGTTAGGGTTGGGAGAAATGAGTTTTTTTTTAGAAAAGGGTGTATATATGGGGAGTGGGTTAGGGTTGGGAGAATGAAGTGTGCGGGGAATGGGGAAGTCCATTGACTTGGTATCCTTGATATAAAAAAAAAAAGGAAAAATCATATACGCTGTTAAAAGCATATATGATGTCCTCACAATCATCTTCATCAATTTTAAAACATGATGAAATAAAAACCCAGCCCCCCTTAAATGTGAGGAGAGCAATAGGTATCTATATGCTGTCCACAACATATTAGACACCAAAAAAAAAATGGTATCTTTAAGAGTCCCATTATATATAAGATGTGTTTGGTAGGTTGGAGGGCATGGAACGCTCAAAATGAACCCTAATTCTTTTTGGGTTCATAAAAAAAGTTTATATAAGACTTTAGTTATTCACGGGCTCTGTTTTTTATTGTTATGGGCCTTTAATTTTGACCCAAGACTCAATCTGAACCCATTTATAACCGTTTACTTAACTGGACTTATCATTTTAATGCTATCATCTTTTTAATTTGTCTTCCTTTAATAATTATGATGATATTTTTTAAGGAAAATGATAATCTTGTCTGGACTTATCATTCTAACACAGTATAGCTAATTAGTGGTAAAAAAAAAAAAAAAAAATAGAACATCATTGAGCATCGCCACTGTGGTTAGTGATAATGGACCCCGTAGGTAAATCCCATCCTTCTAGCAGGTTATAAACTTGTCTGGTATTCCGGAACTTCAATGTCACCAGCTTCAACCGAACAGTAGTTTTTATCAGGTCCGCAACCACTGCTGTAGTCCTCACCTTATCCGTAAAGAGTCTTGTATTTCGTTCTTGCCATATGAAGTAGGTTGTAGCCGCAAGAACTAGTCTAGCAATTACACCCTTAGCCAAATTTGACCTCGCCACAGGGATGATCCCAGCCATGATGTCCTCCCAATTTGCAGATAGCTGTTGCAAATCAGCCAGTGGTTTGACTGAGTTCCACACCTGCACGGAATAATTGCACTCAAAGAACAAGTGCTTGTGAGAATCGGGCCCCCTCTTACATAAGGAGCAACAAAGTAAGTTTAGGTTCATGTTGCCGCTTGGACCCCATTGCTGCATTTTATCATGCATCTCCAGTTTTCTGCCAAGGATAAGCCATAATACAAATGCATGCCAGGGAATACATTGAGAGAACCAAACCAGCTTTGCCCATGGAACCAACTGTTGTCTAACACGAAGAGCTTCCCTAGCAGCGAAGGATGAGAAAGGCATCTCCTGTTTTTCCAAATTCTTCCAGATAACCGAGTCCTTAGAGTTTTGTTGTAATTGAGAATTAGTTTATGTAACCGAGTCCTTAGAGTTTACACATGCATTTCAAATGCATGCAACAAATGCAAATTTGAGAATTAGTTTATGTAACGTCATGATTTTTACATAAATGGTTAAAAACCATACGTATTAAGAGATATTATCTTTGTTTAATATAGCTACAGATTCATGATTCTATTTTAATTTGTTCTAATTTCAATTTTTATACAAAGAGAGTAACTATTCACGATATATATACATAGTCAATCCGTACATCGTACGGGTATTATGACTAATATATATATATATATATATATATATATAAACCTCTATCTCAAAGCCCTTATGTAGTTATCTTCGAACATTGTCACATAGGATTTTATTTTACGTGACATCTTCATAACTTTTTACTATATTTATTCTATTTTTATATCCATATTATATCCAACTTGGCATTTAAGTTATAATATTATAATGTAGTTGTTATAATATAGTTTATTATTATGGAACTAGATTATTGTCCCGCGTAATACGCTGGTAAATATATTTTTATCTTTATATATACTAAAATACAGTTTTCCTAACTAATTATTAATCAATTAAAATGTTCAATTTCACTTAATTAAAATTTGCTTATGTCGTTAATCCTATCAAATTAAAAAACTTATTACTTGACATTCTTTTAAATAAATAACTTATTAACTATAAGTTTTTCTTAATAAATCTAGATGTTGATATATTTTATAAAAACATAATCTCTCTACTATCTATGGTCAATGATATTCGGATATAGATTTAGAAATAATATATGGTCTTGAAAGTTCATTCATATTTAAAGTTACTAACTACTTGATAATCTATATCTGATTTTAACCTTAGAATAATTAAATTAAAATTTTTAATAGAAGACGCTTTAGAAAAAAAAATTCCTAACCAAGATACTTTTTTCCCTTTAAATAAATAGCAAAAACACAATAATAATAATAATAATAATAATAATAATAATAATAATAATAATAATAATAATAATATAAGAAAATTGTTTTCACTACTTATTAACCAATCAAAAGCATTAATTTTACTAAGTTATGATTTGCTTATGTCATAACCGATATTAACTAAATTTAGTAATTTACTATTAAAAGTCCAAATAAATATATCTTTTTAAATCTTTTAATTTTTTGAATTAGTTATTATCATAAACCCAATATTTGTAAGAAATATTATTAATATTATTAGCAAATGCCAGCCATGATTTTTACATAATTCTATAGTTTTTAACTTAATAATTCTTTAGTTTTAGTTTATCAACTGATAATTCGCTAACTAATATCGATTTCCGTTTATTTGTATCTCAAAATCTATTTTTTCATTCGATCAAGAATCTCAAATATTGCTCCTCAAAATTTAGTTTTCAAATTTTGAGTTTAAGAATTCATATACTTTTTCCAGCAAATTGATAGATTGTTTTGAATAAGAAATAAAGGGCAGAGTGGTGGTGTAAATTATTATTAACTATTTTTATCAACGGTTGGTTTGTATCTACAATGTCCAGTTTTAACACACGGACAATTGTACATTGCAATATCTCGAGTTAAATCGAAAAGGATTTCAAGGTGTTAATATGCAACAAAGATGACAGTTCAAAAAAAATAATAATACAACAAATATCGTCTACACAAAATTTTTATAAATTTTGAAATAGAAAATATATGCTTTCAATATTTTAGAATTATATTCTTTTACTTTGATTTTAATTACATTATTTACATTTAAATTTATCAGTTTGTTTTTTCATTTATTAAGATAAGTGAAACAAAAATCATTAAGGAGTGTCATGGATTTTCCACCATATACTCCAAAATGAATAAAATGCTTAATGAACACCTATTAACGTAATGATGTGTATGGAGTTTAATGATATATGGTACAACAATGCTTATTTTTAAAATATATGTAAAATCGCTAAGATTAAAACACACGTTATGTACAGTTTGTCTTAATATTACCTAATCCTTTTATAGATTCTTCACACACCTGTACTACAAATTATATTATTAAGGCATACTCAACGAACATATAAAACGATCACATAAATCGAAATACATAAATTGCCTAAATGGTATTGTTAGTGCA
>JAOXNX010000019.1:23353872-23367045 GCA_028566075.1 Solidago caesia
CAATTATATAGTGAATGATAAATGATTTTATTAAAATACCCTTTTAATTTTAATTTTAAAAAAGTTCCTAAAGGTTCTGACCTTTTAGGGGTTCCTAATATAACATTTCCCTATACATATATTATATATATATATATTACAGGTATATGGAAAAAAAAAGCACGTATCTTAACTCCCTTACAAAATAAACTACCTTCTCCTTTTTTAATTTTCTACTTTTAAAATACCTAAAATGCCCTTACTAATATAATAAACACTATCCATAATCCTATTAAATACCCAATATACCCTTAATGAAATTAATTTACAACATCTACCTTTTACTTTCTAAAAATAACTACACTATCCCTTTTATATCAATAACATACACAACTCGACGCCGCCACCACCACCACCATCACGACGTCGCTACCACCATCGTCGCGCGTCGCGGTTATTCGTCTATCTATCTAAAAGGAAAACGCATTGGGCCCATAAATCTCGTCCAAGCATTTCGTCCTCTCGCCAAGTAAAGCCACGTCGAGCACCATGCCGGCCTCCTGCCTATCATGCCGAGCATGACGAGATGATGTCGGGCAAATGCCGAGTGGATAGGGATCGGCCTTATAAACCTAGAAGAAGAAGTATACTGTTTTTTTAAACGGCCAACAAATCTCTGATTGCGAAACCCAAAACTCCGTCATGGGTGACCCACAGCAAATACCAAACCTGGTCGACGCTCCAGACCTAATGGTCCAATTGCACCATTCCAATAAAAAAACTCATGATGTATCAGTCGGGATTAGAACCCCCAACCTCATGAATAAAATCTGGATGACTCACTACTCCATTTGTGAGTCATTAGCAAAAAGTAAACTATTTATCAGTTTAAAATTGTACTATGTTTATCTCATCTTATGTATTTGTAAATAAATAGTCAACATTTTATTTGTGTTAATTTACTAATGTATCCTTTATGACATAAATAATAATTTAAACTTTATTTAAACATTTAGTTAATCTTTTTCATTTATTTAATAATCTAATTTAATTATAAATTAATTTTTTATAACATATATTTTATAGTTTTTAATAATTATAATATACTATTTAAACTTTATTTAAACATTTAATCAATCTTTCTCATTTATTTAATTATCTAATTTAATTACAAATTAATTTTTTATAACATATATTTTATAGTTTTTAATAATTATAATATAAATTATTTATAATTTAAGTTTTTGTTAACGAATTCATTTATTAATACTATTTTATAATTTATCGAAGGATTGGTTTATTTCTAAAGGATACATGCGTTATTTTGTATACTATTAAACCTTTTTGTTAGGTTGTAACAAACCACTATAAAAATTAGTAAACAACGCCCAAAAAAATATTTAATACCGTTGTCTCACCATTTAACTTTTCTATTAAAAGTTACTCGTAAAAAAAATAAAAATAAATTAAAGTATAAAATAAAAAGCCCTTAAAAGAAAAGAAAAATAAATTCGATATTCAAAAAATCCATTAACAAAGAAACCATAAACAAACGAACAAAAAATTGGATCGATGATGAGTGATACAGCAGATCTCCAACCAAACGAAATATCAAAAACAAGTTTCGATACAGCCCGAATCGGTGAAGTTAAATCTTGGATAACTTCTCAATTTGAATTGGCTGGAAAAGATCATGTTCCTGAATTTGAATACACACCCAGAAGCATTTCACATTTGCATAATTTAGTCACAATTTCTCAAGCCAAAACGCAAGCTGCATCCATTATTGCCAATGATTTTCGACTCAAAGCCTCTGAATACCGATCCCAAGGTTGTTGCTTTTTATCATTTCCTTCAGATTTTTATATACGTATCGGTCCCAAGGTTGTTGCTTTTGGTATGTGTGTTATGGGGGGATATTTGTAAAGTTTTAATTTTTATTATTATGTTGAGGAGATTGATATTTAGGTGACAATTGATTAATGGTGCATTATTATATATACATAGTTATGTATTGATTACGTGAGTTTTTTAAGGTGGCTATCGATATGAAAGCATTTTAAACTATCCTGGGTTTAGCTACGAACAGAGCCAAGAATTTATTAGGAAAGTTCTTAGGTGAAGGTGGATTAGGGTCGGTGAGCTTGATCTACCTTTCACGTGGCGGGCTTCGTCTGGTCTGGGATGGGATGGTTGGGGTTGTTGGATAATCAGCCTTTTTGGGAATTCTGGATGAGAGGATCATGCTAAGAGCAACTCCACTGGGGCTATTGGAATTTGAAGTACGATTATTAGAATAAGATGAAAATGATGTATAGATTTGATCATGTTAGGATAGGATTATAGGAATGTGGTCTGTTAGTCTTGTTTTCTATTTTGGTAGCCATGGTGTCTTACCTTTGGCCAGCTAGAATTATAAGGTTTGAGTCCACCGGCACACGAACATGAACCAGGTAAATCTTTCCCTGAAGGGAAACTGATGTGGACCTCACAAGGAATGATTGGACCAAGAGGGATTCGAACCTGACATCCGTTATTTGTTGAAAGTACTCAACTTGTTATACTAGCGACTATGTTATAGTTTATACAAGAATATTACAAGCTTAAAATGTTGGTGGTAACTGTTATAGAATTGTTAAAGGTATTGTTTAAACAAATATGACCTTAAAAGTCATCGTGCAACTATTGTTTTATATGAAGCCTTCTGCTCTTGTATGTTTTCTTTTTTTTTTTCTAAAAGTTGGACTTGTATGTGAAGGAATTTAGCATTTACATTTGTGAAATTCTGACTTATGTCTTTCGTCTAAATTGTGGTATCATAGCTGTGAGGATTAGAGAGATATTAGAGAACATCGGGCTAGCACAGGAAGGTTTGCCAGCGAGTGTTGTTTCATCGTCACAAGTTCTTGCTAATGTGGCTAATTTGCTGAACATTAGGGACACCGAGCTGAGCAGGTGGGTGATATTTGCTCCTTGTGCTCTTGTTTGTTTCTTATATATTTGTGTATGCTCGTTTACTGGGCTCTTAATCGGAGATATACATGTAGCTTTCTTGTGGCTATGGGGGACGTTTCACTAAGAAAGACTGGAGTAGAGGATAAAAGGGCTAAAGTGCAAAAGGAATCGAAGATTCTCCTTGATTACACACGGAAGGCCATTGCAAGATTGACATATTTGAAAAGGTAAATCTACCTGTATAACAAACAGGTTTATAATGGAAGTTATTAAAAGGGTCTTTGGATGCATTTATATATTCACAACTTAGTAATCAGTTTCTTACAGCACCTATTTACCGGTTATACCAAATCAGATTATCCCAGCCTATTGATAATTAAAAATTCAGAACTTTTGCCAAAATTCAAGTTGCATCACTTTAGACTCATTCAAACATCCAAACATCCGTTATATGTTTAGTCCAAACTGAAGTATATGGGTGTACAACTGTACACAAAGAAAACAACGTCAGATACATATAGCTGGCATATCAGTTCTAATTTATTTATTTATTTTGGTAGAACACTTGCACAGCTTGAAGATGATGTAGCTCCCTGTGAGAGTCAAATGGATGGTTGGAAAACAAACCTGTCAATTATGATTTCAAAAGAGAGACAATACCTTCAACAATATTCCAACTACAAGGTAAGTTTTCAGTTATTATGTTTAGCATGAAACTGTTAAAGTATTCACTGTGAGTTGTCTATATTTAGTTGCCAGTATATGAGTCGCTGCATATGATTTTAGTTGGTGTGTTTCTGTTGAATCACCTCAATATTTATCGTAGTTTTTTGCTTTGGTTTATCTTTCTTTTTAGTGGAGACTGATAGGGTCACAACCATCACCACCTCTAATACACCATTGTCTCATAGGAGACTTAAACCCACAACCATCCCACCACTAGGCGAAATGTCCTTTGATTCTATGTTATATTTTTCTGATAAACCAAGTTTTGTTGTAAATCTAATGTCATCTGTTTCCTTGATTAAGCTTGTATGCTGTCCAAGTTTATATTTGTTAATATGGATGTTCCAAAACGTTGCTGGATAAGGGAAAACTGTTCGCATTTGCACACATGTTTTTCACATTATTACAACGAGCATTAATCCTCTTATCTATTATGCAAAACTATGAACTCTTATTTAATTTAAATGCGTTTACTCTGTGTTCTGAGGGTACATCAATGGAGGACTAATACATAATGCTTTTTGACAGGCGATGCTTACTCGTGTAGGCTACACCCCTGAAATCAGTCATGGAATGTTGGTGGAAATGGCCGAGCATAGAAAAGATTTAGACAAGAAAACAAAGCCTATACTCGATACTTTGAGAAGTTACCAAGACTTGCCCCCGGTAAGTCATTAGCTGCTACTCCATTACACACACATGTACAGATAGTGGGATTGGGTATGTTGTTGTATGTACATATAGTCATATACCATGGACCCTAGAGCCCTAAATTTATAGAAACAGAGCTCACTAAAATACAACCAGTTTGACTCTGTTTTCATTAAAATACAAAACTTACTAACGCTTGTACGCGACTTGAGTTGTGAAATTTCCCATTTTGATCAGATAGTAGATGGATTACTACTTCATTTGCTAGTCTAAGTGAAAAAAAGTATTAATGATTGAAATGTTGGTGAGTTTGGTTGCAGGATAAAGCTTTGGCTGCACTTGCAATTGAGGATAAGAAAAGGCAATATAATGCTGCTGAAAAGTATCTTGAAGATGTATTGCAATCAGCTCTTGCCACCTCAGAAGATTAAATGTGTGTTGCAACCAGCTTATGTACAGAAAATGAGACCCATTATCATACTGTGTTATTAGATGGTGATTTTGATTGTTTCTCCTTTTAGTGATCGTAAGACATTACTGTTTCTTAAACAATGAGATCTACAAGATCTCAAGAGTTCTTTGTTAGGGAATTTGATTGTAACCATTATTTCTTGCGGTATGATAATTTGATGAAGAAAGATTTCTGGGTGTCTGATCTATTTCCCTAGAGAAAAATACACACATTGCAATAGGCTCTGTTCTTGCTGAAGTCTTGTTGCCCCCCTTTTTCAAACACAACCATTCCAGCCTTATAGTTGGTACACATAGGATTCATAATGATCTTGTTTATCTGAACCGCAAAACATATTATTTCTTGTTTCCAATGGTATATGATATATATATATATACTACGGATGAAAAGGAGTGGCAAGAATGCGAGATAACATTAAAAAAAAAAAAAAAAAAAAAGGCCTTAATTTTTGGGATTACAAACTGAACACCTGCTCACCATATGGTATCTTATGTTTTGTGTTGAAAACAAGCTTGCTATGAACTGTACATAGTATCGTGCATTTACACCTAGTTAAACACTTTAAACACTTTGGTTACGTTGTTACGCAGGAATAAGGCCCGGAATGGAAAGCCCAATTACATTCCATTAAGAAAAGGGCGTTTGTTTAAAGCCTAGGAAAATAATAGCCCATCGCTCCCGTAAACTGATTCCCTCAACTTCCTATTTTCCCATTTATCCCATTAATGTTTAAAGACCAATATACCCCCAATATCCCTGAGTTCATGACTTCATGGCAACGAACGGTAGCAAGATAGTCCATTTATTTCTCATTAGCACCAATATACTAGACATAATTATTCACTAGTCACCACCAACTCAAACTCACAAAACACTGTTCCAGGTATTTTTTGCTTTTATGTCATTCTTCTTTCTTTGTTTATTGTCATGGAAATTCGTTGTATATAGCTTATTGTAAATTGATGTGAACCAATTTTTTCTATGATTTACAATGCAATACTTTGTTTATTAGGTGTTTGATAAAATGCTATAATGATTTTTTTTTCTTTTTTGTAGATGATATAATTTTATCTGATCATTTCTCTCTTATTTTTATAAAATTTTGATGACTTGGTACCTGTGTTCTATGTACATGATACTGTTGGTCCAAGTATACAACTTTAAGATGCTTTTATCTTGTGTACTTCAGTTGCAATTTTGGCTCGACTTAGCTTAAACAGAAAGAAAAAAACTAAAGAATTTAGTTGTATGTTGTTCGTTCTGGATTTAGATTATTAGTTTGGTTAGTTAGTAAATGCAATTGGTGAGGACTGTTATTGCTATACGTATACATCTGTGCCCGCCATATCTCCTTACATTATGCTATACTCTGCCAGAAAATTATTTATGCAAAGATTAGTGTACAGAAGCAACAAGACATGTTTTAAACAACCATGAATGAATGCATCAAACTTTGTTAAGGTTTGTCTTATGCTTGCTAATGAGGGCAAATTGAAGGCTTCAAAGTATCTCCGAATAGATGAACAAGTTGTCATGTTTTTGTATGTATTGGGTCACCACGTGAAAAATATAGAATTAGTGTTTAATTTCCGTCGATAAGGGGAAACGATCAGTAATACATTTTAACAATGTACTTAATGCTCTTATACCAAATATTTATTTACTTCGTTATTTGAATGCCTTTTTTCTAGTCAAGTTTGGAAGGATGTGTGTAAGACTGTAAGCACATATTGCTGTACTCTGGTTCAATTGATTGGGATGATATCCTTGTGCATTACATCAGGTTTAGTAAAAAACGGTGTGCTGATTGGATTGTTGCTAAACTTGTTTTGGCTGCTGCGATTTATTTTGTATGGCAAGAAAGGAACAATCGCCTTTTTAGGAATGAAAGGAGGACGATACAGCAAGTAACAAGAGCTATTGAAGAAAATGTGTGGCTGAAGCTTCTTTCTTTCCGGTTCAAGAAGAATTCGAGTACTAGAAGAATATTGGAGATTTGGAAGTTGCCGAGGTCCTTATTTGTGTATCCGATCTAGGCTTTTGTTGTTGATGCATTGTCATTTTATACATAGTTAATCGTGATGATTTCTTTGTTTGCTCTTGAGAAGTGGCATGTCACTTTCCTTGAGCTAGTTTTTGCTTTTTAGCTTTGTTTGTACTAGTCGCATTGACATTCAGTCAATGCGCCTGTTTTTATCTGTGGTATATATATAAAGATAACCATGGTGAATCCCTTCGACCCATATTTATTTACTTCGCACTTATGTAATTAGCACTATTTTAATGTTTATTTTAGTATCACGTGCTAAATAATAACGGATATTTTTATACGTTGTTATTTTAGTGTGGGTGATACATTATGATTCGTTTCACACTATTCGCTCATGTAATTAACGCCAGCGAATACTTTTATACGTTGTTATTTTTCTGTGGTTGCTATGTTATGATTGGTGCTCATAATAAAATTATTTATATGCCGGTTTTCATCATCAGATTATTTAATAATACACAAGTTTATATTTTATCAAAAATTGATGTTTTAAAAAAATATTATTAGATAATCTAATACAACAATAACAAATAATTATTTTTGGTTACTTTCGTAAAATATATTCAAAACAGATTTTATATAATTTATTGTTAACTAAACATATAAAACTGTAGCAAAGCGCCGTTATTTTTCTAGTTATATCATCATCTTCCTATCCTATGAGTAAAATATTAATTTTAATTTTAATTAAATAATATTACCGAGTAATAAAATAAAATACATAAACAAACAAATTACACACCCACAAAATCCACCAAATTCTTGTAAAGTTTCCATTTTTTCTTTTTCCCTCAAAGAAAAATGGTGGAAACAAGACGAAGCTCATCATCAAAACGCTCACTTTCATCTTCATCTTCTTTACCTACCGGGGGTAAAAGTAAAAAATCCAAAAAGGTAAAAAATAATAATTAAAAACTACTTATGATATTCTTTTCTCATTTTTCCAAATTTTGTTATGGTTTTTAAAACCCCTTTATAAAAAAGTTGTTTAATAATTTATGGTTTTAGGCGACCGAAGCCGGATCAACGTCTGTTAAGCAGGAGCAAATTGACCCGCCGGAAGTCCAATCGGATCATCCAGTTAAGAAAGATGAGATTCTTGTTGTTGATGATGATGATAATAAAGCTAATGTGATGCAAGGTCTGATTCTTGTTAAAACAGTTATATATATGTATGTATGTATGTATATGTTTTTTTGAAGTTATGTAGTGTTATTAGATAATGTGGTTCCTCCATTGTCTTTAGGTCTTAAAAAAAGTTGTATATGTTATGTATGTATGCATATATTTTGTATGCTTTTTGGGAGTTATATAGTGTTATTAGATAATGTGGTTGTAGGGGAGCCTGTGATTAAAGAAGAGACTACTACTAGTAAGGCTAAAGTTGATGAAGGTGTGTCGAATGTTCCGAAGAAAAATGTTGGGGTTGCATGGGGGAGGCTTCTTTCACAATCTTCTAAGGTATGCTATTTCTAACTAGACAAGTATGAGAGTATGAAAGAATGAGCATTTTGGGTTATTTAGATAGAATTGATACGAAAGGTTTAACGGACACGAATGAAAGAACGAACATTGTGGTTGTTTAGATAGAATTGATATTGAAACGGAATATTTAAGAAGGGGTGTTTCAAGGGTACTTAATTTTTGTACCAGCATTGGCCAAGGTGAACACTACAATGCTTAAGCCCCTATGATCACTTTACATGAACAAATAGGCAAGCTTACATTGTTTGTATTCTGAACACTTCCTACTTATTTTATAATCCTGGTTGTCTCACATAATGAATCGGAAGCAAGGAGATGATGGAAACTTGAAGCATGAATGTGTTTTTATCTTCCCCTCAGCATATGTGGTTTTCGATAATTCGATGCCTCCAGTGATGATATTTGAACCGATGTTTTTTCTTTTGTTAAATATTTTCACCGTGTTGCAACAAACGAGTTTGATTTCTGGCTTTTTATTTCTTTCGTATTATCATGCAACTTACTGAGCTTTTATGGTATTTGCCTTTTTTTAATGTCTAGATTCCTCATGTTGCTGTGGACCGTCCTGTATTTACTGTTGGTCAAGGCCGCCAATGTGACTTGTGGATTGGTGACCCATCCATCAGTAAGTCATTGTGTAGTCTTCAACACAAAGAGGCAGAGGTACACCTTACTTTTTTCTTGCTGTTAATCTGGATTAGCTCACTATATTGTTTATAATGCCTTTAGCTGTCTTTTTTTTGTTGTTGTCATGTTAAGGTCATCAATATAGTTACCTATGTGTTATACATTACTTCGGCATATCACGTTCGTTCTTATAAGATTTCCGACCTTTCTTATCATCTATTTAGTTACGTAAGTATTATTCTATATACTCTCCATAGAGAGGATGTTCATCTATTACTTTGCTTGAAATCACGGGCGGCAAAGGTGTTGTTATTGTCAATGGAAAGAGCTATCCTAAAATGTCAACTGTCCCACTCAAAGCAGGAGATGAGTTAATTTTCAGCTCATCTGGAAGGCATGCTTATGTATCCTAAACACAATGTTCACATTTTCTTATTTCAATCTTGTTAACGTGTCACACATTGTCTTACGTTTTTTTTTTCTATTATTATTTTCGGTCAAGATATGTAGTAATCCCCCTTAACAATTTATCAGATATTTCAAAAGCTATCAAATGATGTTGTCACTGCAAGCTTGAGATCTTCATTGAGTATATTAAAAGCACAAAACAGTCATCTTAAAAGATTGCAGCTTGAGGCAAGATCTAGAGACCCATCGGCTGTAGCAGGCGCATCAATATTAGCTTCTTTGTCAAACGTCCAGAAAGAATTATCACTTTTACCGCCTCCTCATAGTGGTAAAAGTCTGTCACCTGGAATGGCAATTCTACCCTCTGCTCTTGAAGGGCCTGATAATCAGGTCATGGGGGCTAACTTGAAGGATGGTTCCGATCTTAATGTTGCTGCAAATGAAAATGCTGATGCAGAAACGAGAAAGGTCCCTACAGCAACTCATGAATTAGGGTCATTACTCCCGATGCTTTCAGGATCATCTGCTTCTGAGATGGACATATCAAAACGTACTGGCAAGCAAAAGTATATCAGAAATCTTCTTAAGGATGTCAAGCACCCGATCTCGTTATCAGCACGACTTGAAGCATATAAGGACAGCTTAAAAAAGTCTATTCTTGATCCTAATACCATTGAAGTTTCATTTGATGATTTTCCATATTACTTAAGGTGCAAACACTGACTCACTTTTTTGGATCTATTTTAATTTTGTGTGTTCTGCATTTCTTTATATTATGCTTTCTGTTTTGCTTTGCTTACTCTTAATTTTTCTAGTAATAAATACTTTAGAGGTAAACTAGATTTTAGCCCGTGTATATCCACGGGATATAGAAGTTATAGCTCTAAGAGAACTTAAATCATTATATGTTATGATGATATTCTTGACTCGAAATTCTTAGTGGTTAGTAACTTAGTAAGTTAGTATAAGTGTTTTATTTTTATTTTATTTTTTGCCATGGAAGGTAACAAAGATTAAAAATAAAATAAATATGATTTTGTGTAATAAAACCTTGGATCAATATATTCATTGATAATGGTAATTAATGTATATGCATTAATTCATCTAATGAGTGTGTAGATTTGACAAAACAATTTTTTTAATGTCCAAAGATTATTGTCCGGCTACCCGGAGTTGTCCAATGGCGAAAGGCACCTCATACGGACGCGATGACAGACAGTCTTGGGTAGCCAAAGCTACCAATTCTGGGAAAAATCCGCCGCCCAAAATCCCACTGCAATAAAACCCGTCTTGGATCGAATTTGAACATGAGATTGGCCTGCTGTCTCAAATCCATTAACTTAAATAGTTAATGACACCAACTCAGCTAGTTGAGGTATGGGGTTTTACCCATAAGGTTGTTAGTTCGACTCCTTGAAATGGCACACCTTGTGGGGTTTTCCTGGGGATGCTACTCTGCGGTAGCCGCCGCGACACGATTAAGACACTCGCGTCTACCCCGTAGTAGTTGCTGTTCGAAATGTGCCACTCAAAACAAAAAAAACTTAAATAGTTAATGTGAATTGAAGTTCTTGAGATGCATATTCAATTAGAATGATTGATAACAAATTAACAATGGAATGAATGTATTTAACTCTTTTTATTAACTTTTGCTTCGAAATTTTTAAAAGTAATTCATCTATTTTCATTTATACTTGTAATAAAAACATTGTTTTGACAACTGTTGTAATAGGTCGGTTTTATGAATTAAAATTAATAATATATTGATAATTAATGATACTTTTTAGTTGTATTAAAAGAAACAGAAGATATATATGATGATCATTAATATCTTTTTATTGGAGCGATTTAGGATAAAAACATCTGTCATTATTATATTCAAGATGAAAAACTATTTTATAAAATAAAACTTATTAAAAAGTATTTGTCTAAGCATCCTTGGTATGATTACTAAAAAAGCATAAAACTCATATTAAAAATAAAACTTGTTAATATTACTCATATATATATATATATATATATATATATTATATCATAACAATTATCGTTTTTAATATTAAATAAATTAGAAATAATGTTTTGGGGAAAATAATGAGTTTAAGTGTATAAGTTATGTATTATTTGATTTAATTTAGTTTTGATTATCTAAGCAAAGTACTTTTAGTATTTGTAGATTTATTAGGACTTTTAATAGTAAATTTAATTAATATCAATTATGATATAAGCAAATCATAATTTAGTAAAATCAAGAATTTTGATCGGTTAATAAGTAGTTAGAGCAACCTTCTTTTAGTATATACAAAGATAAAGATCTTTTAGTATATATAAAGATAAAGATGCTACATTAATATTTTGGGCCAGTTATACTGTACCTGTCAGTCTTCAGGGAGAGTCATTCATGTTGGCATTTCGTCTGAATTCTGCAGCGAAACCACAAAAAGTGTGTTGATTGCTTCTGCATATATACATTTCAAGTGTAACAAATTTGTGAAGTACACATCAAATCTATCTACTGTATACCCCAGAATCCTATTAACTGGTCCAGCAGGTACACCTTCAACTTGTTCGCTTTAAATAATATATTCTTGGTGCTCTCAACTGAGATTGTATTGAGATTATACTGCATGTGATGTGCCTCAATCAGGCTCAGAAATATACCAAGAAACATTGACAAAGGCTCTTGCAAAGCATTTTGGTGCTCGATTACTCTTGGTTGATTCTCTTTCATTACCCGGTGTAAGCTTCTTATCCAATCTTCAGTTATGTATTTTTTTTATTTCTTAACGGCAGAGACTTAACACACCTATAATCATCTATTTACACCAATTTGTTTCAACTCCGACTTGAACCTGTAACCACTGGCACCTACTACTTCTTTGGCATTGCACTATTTTATAATATAAATAGCAAAAAGGTCTTTGGCCTAGTGGTATTAGGGTGACCTTTCAACCAATTTCAGGGGCCAGCAGCCAAGGAAAGTGACACCTCAGTGAAGGGGAGAACAAGGACTGAGAGCGCAAGCTTTTTCACAAAAAGGGTTACACGTGAAGCTGTTATGCGTTCAAAAAACCCAGCATTAAGTGTTGAGGCTGATTTAATGGGTGGTGGACCAATCTCAGGCTTTCACGCTCAGCTGAAGCAGGAGGCATCCACTGCATCATCAAAAGATTACACTTTTAAGGAAGGTATGTACTCCTTGCATTATGTGTGTGCTACTTATGTCTCCATTTGGGTATATTCTATGTAATGAAAACTATCATCTGGCAGGTGATAGAGTTAAATATGTGGGTTCTTTTCTTTCTGGATTTTCTCCTCTGCAATCTCCCATAAGGTATTCTTTATGCTGGTGCTTTGGTTAAGAGAGACAATGCATTCGTTTATTTAGAGGTAGTTTTAGTTAAATGTACATATATATGTATGTTTTTGCATGTATTTTGTAGAGGCCCAGCATATGGATATAAGGGAAAAGTGTTGCTCGCATTTAGTGAAAATGGGTCTTCCAAGATTGGAGTTCGATTTGATAAACAAATTCCAGAAGGCAATGATCTTGGAGGTATTTGTGAAGAAAACCATGGTTTTTTTTGTTCTGGTAAGCATAACATTCAACTAAAGTTTAACTTAATATTTAGCTATTGTTTTACTTGTTAGCTGATAGAAAACTCTTTTGTGGGATTATATGCAGCCTATTTGCTTCGCCTTGATTCTTCTAGTTCAGATGACACTGAGAAGCTGGCGACTAGTCAACTTTTTGAGGCACGTTAGAACACATTTTGTTTATGCTACATATCCATATGCTTTAATGGGTTGGTTTTCTAAGGTA
>JAOXNX010000019.1:23388230-23401637 GCA_028566075.1 Solidago caesia
AGAGAAAACCGCATATGATGTTAAATAGCTAGGTTCGGGACACGATCCATTAAGAACCTTTTAGTTGAAGTCAATTTCTCAAACCAAGATCGGAGGGATGTTTTCTTCTCGATCAACATGATATTAGACACATAAGAAGAAATCAGGGGTGGTTGTTGTCTTGTTCTTGGTATCCTTTTTTAATATTTGAATTAGTATGCTCGTTTATATCATTCATGAAATCACACACCAATAACCATATTATGATATATATCATTGATTTTCGATGTGCTTAATATCACACCCTAATGAAGTGTTTTTCTCGTTCATTATAGTATCATGTTAACATCTTTAGTCTTTCAAATTATAAACATAAAGCAAATAGTTCCTTTTTGATGCAAACAAACCTTATAAAATGATGCTATGACATTTGCGAATTATTAGTTTATGAAACATTTATCAAATCACATAATGAGCATTTATTATATTTTTTAGTTTTATACCGTTCATGTATAAAGTTGGAAAATAACTAATTAACAATTTCCGTAAATATGATAGGTTTTTTAAACTACAGGCAGAAGGGTCGAAGCAAAGCTATCAATTCTCTAATACTAATATCTTTTGAGAGGTTTTTTTTATATATATAGAAAGATATTTGAACCAAATTGTTTTCTTTAATTTTTTTTTTTCTTAATCAAGAGAATGGAAGAAAAAACAAGGAAATGGAAATCGGATTTAATGAGTGTTGCTTTCAAACCACTTTTAGAACGATTGGGAATGAAAGAATATTGACTTCTTCTATTCTATAATCTCATATTTCTTTTCCTTTTGGATGTGTAGTTAGTTATATCTATTTATATTTGTATGCTCAGTGCCGTCTCTGAATTGTAAAATAAAAATAAAATTAGGACCCGGCTCGCTAATAAAAGTGGGCCCTGCAATAGCGAATTAACAATAAAATATAATAACATAATATTAGGAAGATAAATCTTTTCGACATTAAAAACAAAAATATAACAATATATATATATAATATCGTTTACACTTTAAAAAAATCGTGCGGCTCTCCTTGCATTTTTTGAAGTAAAGTTGTCGATCAACACTTTTTAATAAAGTATTTTGTATATAATACGGAGTATATGAATGAATGTCAGAATGTGCTGAAAAACCCACACAAAAAATACTTAAATAGGCTAAAGAGTTTTTTCTAAATCTCATTAAAAAAAAATTACTTATTCTATCATTAACTTTTTAATAAAATAAATAGACTTAGGTATTTTCTTAATGGCTTTTTATAATAAAAAAAAATATATACATATAAAAAATTTAAAATTTATGGGCGCTTGGATGAAGTGGGTCCGGCTTGTTGGTACCCCATGAGCTCCCTTTGGGACGGCCCTGTGTATGCTATCAATCTTTTATATATGTTGAAGTTTGTCTAACAATAAAACGATGATACATGAAAATTAAAAGAAAAAAAGATATAAAAAATAATAATAAGTATAAGTATAATGCACATGTCATAAATATATAATATCAAAATGATTTTTATTAGTTTAAAGGATAAAAGGAGAACAAATCAAGATGGTCTGAGGTTCAAAACATGTTTCACCACGAAAATATTCTTGAAATAATTACAAGAATAATCCATTTAAATTTATAGAAGGGTACCCGCATAATGTGGCGGCGGTGGTGGTGGCGGCGACATCGAGTAGTGTAGATTTATATAAAATGTAATTGATGTAAAATGTGATAATGGATATATTTTAAAAGATAAGGGACTGATAGTGTAATTTAATCATTAAGGATATTTTGGACAATTTGCATGTCCCAAAATATGTAACATTCAACAAAGGGGATATAATTTTTAACAGAGAGTATAGATATTTGAGTTAAAAGACTTTAATAAATAAAATCTTTATTAGTTTGCCATTTAGGCCTCTCACTATTAGGACGCCGTCATTACCTCGTCTTAACTGCTACATCAGTTTTCTCTCTTCAAAATACACCTAAGAACTACCCCCCTTCATATCATACCCTCATCCTCACATCATCCCAATTAAAAAATTATAAACTCATACACACATACACTCTCTCCTCATATAAAAAATAAAAATAAAACTCTACACACATTAATAACTTAAATGAACCTTACTCACTCGTCGGATGCTTTCAAAAAAACGACACCATAAGACGACGAATACCCCACTCCCTATGTTGTCCTTGACGATGAGCATGACGGGAGGGGTATGGCACGCCTTTCGACAAGCCCATCGTCCACGACGGCTTAGGCACCAGGCTCTTCATACCTGGTCGTCATCCAAGCCTGTCAAAATTACGAAACCATTTGACGAGGTGAAGTGGGCCCGCGTGCATGTGTATGTGAGTGTTAGTTTTTTTTTTATTTGGGGATGAGGAGAGAGAGTGTATGTGTGTGTGAATTTATAATTTTTTAATTGGGGATGAGGTGATGATGAGGTGAGGATAGGGAGGGGATAGTTCTTGTGTGTGTGTGTGTCTTGGAGAAAGAAAGCTGATGTGACAGTGAAAATGAGGAGATGACGAGTTCAGGATAAGGTGAGGACTGGCCTTAAAAAACATAGAATAAAATATTTTGGTAAGGAGAGAAACATTCTAAATAGACAATCATGAAGGACCAACGAATAAATAAAATAAAAAGATAACACCAAATTTGTAATTTACTCAAAACACCAGTAAACCCTAAATTGATAAACCCTTTGTCCCTTTTCTCAAACTCCAAGTCCCCCTTTTTTTTCCACCTTTCAAACTCACACATACACAATATGGGTGGATCAAGAAGAAAGTACAAGCGATCAAGAACCAATAAGGTGCGAGTTGGATTACCAAAGAAAAACCCAAATGTTTTCAAACCAGCGTTTTCTATCCCACCAAAGTTTCGATCAATTGTGGATTTGTCGAAAACCAAATGGGATGACCAAGGAAGTGTTCTTGAAAACTATAAGTCATTTGGTGTTGTTTCGAACCCGAATTTGCTTGGTGTTCGTGCCCGGACATCGAAAATTATCGAGAGCGAGTCGCTTCAATTGCCTTTGAAAACGGATGGCGTCATTGATGAGTTTGAGCATGATGGTTCGGGTAGTGAACTCGAAGAAGATGGTGAGTTGTTGATTATTATTGTTTATAATAATGTTTAGAGGGGGTGTAGAATTGCATATTTTAATGGGGTGTTTAGCTTAGCTTATTGGCTTATTGAAGTTTTTAGTTAAGCTCGAGTGAACAAGCTATTGAGCTTATAAGCCCTGTAGAATTAAGCTTATTGGCTTTTTGAAATTTTAATAGGTCAGGGAAAAGGGAAAAAAAAATTCTAAACTGACAGAGGTTAATATGTTGAACACAACTGTTAGGCTGTAAGTACTTACTGTATATATTTGCAATTTCAGGGACTTGTTTACCTGGGTAACTTGATTAGGGAAAACCTCATCCGTTTACCTGTTTATATACTAGGTTATATAAAGTGCGTTTGATATAAGCAGTAATCCATGTGCTTAAAAAAGTTTGTTTTTTTCTTAAAATAAAGCGAAAATGCAGCAGCTATCTAGATGCTTGTTTTGCCTTTAAAATACGCAATATGCTATGAGCACTTGAGATATGCAATACCAAATGGTTACTACATGTGGAATAATTGGGTCTTGTTAGGTGCTGTTTTTGAAAGGGGAGGTGATATTTGTACCATTACTTTAGATGGATCTACCATAAATGTGCATTAATGGCTTATACAGTCAATTGTATAATCTGTACAGGATGGTACATCTATAAAATATGATGGTACGAATATCACCTCTCTTTTGAAAGTGGTGGTTGTGTTACTTAAAGAACCTAAAATTTTATTAAATCAAAGTTAAGTAATTTTGATGATGACCTTAAAGAATAATTTTCAATTGGCAAGTTTTTAATTTTCTTTCCCTTTTTCCTTCAAGTATGATTATTTTGAGGTCAAAAGTTTATAATCAGGGTCATTTACTAGTTGAATGCAATGTTCCCGAAAATAAATAGCTGCCGCAAGTAGTTTTATAGTACATGTTACTATCAATAAGGAATCTTGAAACTATCTTGGTTTGAAGTTTTTTCGAGTGAAATATATACTGGAAGTTTATTTCTTGTTCCATTATTGTTAGTTCCTGATGAAGTCTACGTAAGAATGTGGTCATTTAAATAGACATTGTTATTCAGTAACAACACCTTAACTTTTTGGATAGATTATGTAATATATGCAGCATCCTACTTTGAACAAAAGCTATGGGCATTATATAGCTTTATATTGAGAAAGTTTATCTCTCTTTCGTATGTTCTGCCTGTGTGTTTTTCTAGCTCTTATACTCTTAGTTATGATGCCACTTTATGGCTTTGCTCATTAGAATTAGTGGCTTGATGTTTTTTATAGACTAAAATATGCACACTAAAATGACGCCATGCTGGTAAAGAATAACCATGGTGCTTAGCGGATTAGTTCCATCGTAGGTTTTGTTGTCAAAGTAAGCTTTGCGGTAATAAAAAGTCCAGCTTGCTATTTGTTGCATAAGATTTAATAGCACAATATCCTCTCTCTTTTTTTTTTTCTTTTCTTTTTTTTTTATATAAAAATAACGGCATTGCCACTCATTTTATTAATCAACAAAAACCTTTACACTTCATGAAATTTACCAGCTTGGACATTCCCAAACAATTCATACAATCTTTCTGTTACCTTCAAATCCAAGCCTTCTATGTATGTACAATTAACCTTTAATCATCCATAGAACACCACCATTTTAGATATCCCATCTTTAAAATTCACTCTAACCAATCTGTTCATGATAACCTCCACAATTCTATCAGGAATATTCCTATTCAATAATGGCACTTTAAGCATACTCAAAGCAGGTATTCTATGTACTCAATCAGTAGGCCACTTCTATTTACTATTTTACCATCCTGGATCATTTCCTTTACGGTCACATTCTCCTTAATTTGGGCATCTTTTAGCATCCCTTCTGTATATAATTACTTAAAGGACTCATGGGGCACCACACATAATGTAATAAGGCAGTTTGCTATAACACAATATCTTATTTGGTATCACAGATGTAAAAACGGCACTTGGGAAACAGCGTGTAGACGGGAAATCCGCCCCTTTGCAACCATTAACAACTATGCAACGGGTCCATATCAGAGCACTCGTGGAGAAGTACGGAGATGATTACAAGGTGAGAAATTTCACATGCTGAAAAACAAAGATTTGGTATCATAGAGGTAGCAAAAGGTCAGACTGGGTGGGTTGGGTAATGGGTACTTTTTTGTACGTAGTGGGTTAATCCATAAAAAAATTAAGCTTGATGATATTTGCTTCAGTATTATTCTCTTCTTTTTAATAAAATGATTTGGGAGGTTTTATGCATTGACCAACTTTGGGCAACTTTACCCGTTTGACATGTTCTTTCTACCCATTTGTTTGTATTGCTCGTTTGACCAGTTAGCAATGAAACATAACCAGAATTAATTCATTCATAAATAAATGGGTAGAAATTGCCACAATCTAGCATGTTCAACTGTGTTGCTCTTCTGCTCACTGATTTCTTTATGTCTGCAGCGCATGTTCATGGATACGAAACTTAACAAGCTGCAGCACTCAATTGCGACTCTTGAGAAACTTTGCAAGAGATACAAGATGTATAAAGATAAGAATCCGATGCTTGTTCCTTTTTGATTTATTAGCTGCTTGGAGAACCCTGCCAAAGATGATATCATTTGCCCCTGGAAGTTGTACTATCACAAAATTTATAATTGTCGATTCTAGTTTTGACAATTCTTTGTAATCTGATATGTTTTTGGGTAATACATGCAACTGTCTGCTTTGCTTTACTATGTCTCTCTGTTTGTTGTGGATCAGATCATTAGGGAGTATTATTGTATTATGCACAAGATGTATACCCTTGCTAAATTTTCGAAGTAAAGGTGTTTTTAGAAAGAAAATGGGTTAAACAAGGATAACATTGAAACACACAAAATGATCCTTAACATGGGCTTCGAGGCATATCTTGGAAAACCCATGATTTAATATATTACGGGGTATATCATTTAATAAAATCTATGTTTAACATATATCATTTTGAGATTAAAAATTTAATTACGAAAATAAGTCAACTTGTTAGATGAATCACCAGTTCTAACCGTTAATCTGTTGGATCATTGTGTTTGAGCGGCTTATAAACTTGTGGTCTCTTTGATATCGAACAATATTTATTTTTTTTGCTCTTATGAAATGATCCGACTCCGTTCTCTTCTTAGTTGATGTTGTACCGAACTCTTGACCGGGTTATTAAAGCAGGATGTGTAACAATAAAGCTATCCACATAAAAATAAAGCATGTCTGTTATGTGCAAAATCGTTAGCAAAATTAAATTGCAGAACATAGTGAATAAACATAAACAAGGCTTCTGCACAGTGAGTGTTGGTGCAATTTATTCAATGATTGCAGGGAAAAAATTGCATTTAGATGCCAAGAAAGGCCCGTGACTGGGTTTCCCAGTGTTCCTTTGTCTGTCGGATCCTTTCAACTCTTTCGTTCCGAAGTCTTTCCTCCCAATATTTAGGACAACTGTTCAAGTTTGCAAAGCCCGTAAGTATCATATTCTGCAACTATGGTTGTGTAATTATAAGACTAATAAAGCATACCTTCTACTTAGTAGAATGTTGAGCTCATCCAAATGGAGAGCTCCTTTATAAACCCCTGCCTGAAAAATCAACCAAAATCATAATTTCAATCTCATTAATAGACTAAGCCAACATAATGTTGCTTCAAGAAAAAGGACATAGTCTCTTGATTTGCATGCTATTATTTTGCTCTCGAACCAACTATGGTTCTATAAACAAGTGATGACCAATAGTCGAACGGGCTGGTTAACAGGTCAATACATGTTCAGGTTGAATATGGCCTGATCGGGGTATTCAACCCATTCTCATTTTATCCTCTTTATAGATAATCATGTACAGTATTAAGCATGATTGGAAAAACAATAATATAACAATACCAATCTAAATCTTAACGATAAAACGATTCTGGAGGTTGTAAGCATATAGATTAGATTTGGGCGACTGTCAAGCTGTTTAACCCATTTGTGATATATACAACCTTAACCTGGTCATCTATTACGTAATTTCAGAAGGAAGCCGGAAGACAATGGATGCATACCTCTCGACAAAGAGGACATTTTGAGGTTGACCTTGCTGCTTTTAATCCATCGACAATAGTTACCGATCCAGACTTGCAAGCACACATGTAGCAGAATATGTGCCCACAAGTAAGAGACACCGAATCAAATACAGTATCCTGTTCAAGCACATTCAACAGAAGATAAACAGTCTTGCAAGAAGCAAAAGAACTATGTTGAGAAATCAAGAGTGTGCTTCGAAAATTTTAAAATCAAAGTGATCATGTATTGTATGAGGTCTAGCAAATAAAGGTTCCCAGAAAGAGGTATACTTTAACGGTTTAACATACTAACTTTTAAGTCCGTAGAACAATCTGCTTTTCATTCAAATTTCATGTGAATCTTGACAACTACATTAACCCTTGACAAATGTTAATCTAATCTTTTTGAAGGATTAAACTCCATTCTTAGTTTTGAACCCATGAAAACGAAATACAGGGACTACCAAGCAATCAGGCTTCGTCAATGATTAGCCTGATTTGTGATTAACAAGTGGAACACAAACATTATATGTCTTATATAGCTTCCAGTAAATAATATTCATAAAACCAACAATAGAATAAAAGAGAACCAGTAGACTTACCAAGCATATAGAACAAGTCAAATCAATCTCGAGTTTGAAGGAATCAGAAAGCTCACACGAAAGTGATGGTTTTCCGTCATTGAACACGAGATAACAACCCTCGAATAGTTCAGAAGCCTTTCTTGTATCCATATTTGTTTCCCTCAAATTAATATGGAATGCAATAAGTTCACAAAGCCATGGAGACTGAAGGATTTCCATGTGCATGCTTTGGACTTGTGACCTGAATGCTTGCCCGTGCTTAGAGTAATGTATCTACAGTTTAAAAAAATGACACTAAGAACTCTTATACAATAACAAGAGGGGTCAAGATGAACAGGCCACGTGGGTTTGCTCAGTGGCGGAGCTTGAGATGAAGAGTGGTGGGGGGCGAAAGTCTTCTTCGACCCTTTTAATATGTTTCCGATTTGGGTAATTTTTCTTTTATTCAACTCGTTTGAGATAAGACAGAACCCATATCGACCCATTTCTAAGTAAATGGGTGACATCTCTAACAATAATCAGATATCCAAAAATCTAGATTGAAAGGAAATGAGAAACAAACCTTATCATATTTCTTGAGAATTTTACGGATAGCAACAGCGTTAATGATTGCATAACCAACCAGGTTTTTGCCTTCTTGAACTAAAGCACCATGTTTTCCCTGCAACTTACCTCTGCACCAAACATAGTACTTACGAAACCCTGTTGCCAGATGTAAATCAAGCAGTTTCCGTGCACGTTTGTTAAAGCATCCAACCACTGCCGACATCTCTTTTAAGAGTGAAGGAAAGAATGTTCCATCGCACACTATACACAAAACAACAGTTTTTACACAACATTTAGAAAATCCAAAAATTGTAAAACATCAAATTTCTAACAAGTTTCAACCACTGATCCAAATAACATTAAGGGTAAATGATGTCTGCTTCAACAAACAGTCAGCCCCTACTTTTCCACTCACAATTAGTTAATTACAATCCCCATGTGATGAAATAACAAAAGAGTTAAAAAAAAAAGTATTTAAAAACCTGCTTGAAAATAGACAATTACCTGTTTGTTCCAGCAGGTATTATATCCTCTAACATTAAAGATTTGTACAAACATTAATATTTATAACATGATGATTTCAAAAAAAGAAACTGTGATCATCATATAATAAATCCAACATGATATGTAGATAAATGCATGATGAATCATATTGAATTGTACGTACCGGGACAATGATGAGGACAAACAGCGGATTCGCTATGAGGGGCTGACGATGATTGTGAAAGACGCGAATTTTGTGAACGAATGGTATCAGTACGACAACGTTTCAAGATCTTTTTGAGATTTTTAAAACCAACAGCATGTAATTTCTTCTGATCTTGTGTTTGCATGTACTCTTGATATTTCTTGCAGAATTTCATCTTGTTCCTTGCAAAACTAGAAACGGAAATGATGTGCTAATTATAATTTTGCAGATTTTGGTTGTGTAATGACGATGATGTTGTTTGGAAATAGGAAATTATATCTGTAGCTATGCATTCATATGTTTATATTTTTGTAAATAAATAATATATATAATATAAAAGTTTTTTTTAGATAGATATGAAAGTAAAAATGATGTAATAGTCCATTTACTAATTCGACAAAGCCTAAAAGAAATTAAATGGCCAAGTTGGTCAAACCGGCCTCCGCCTCCAAATTATTGCATCCGGACCGGACCGCCACATCAGCGTTACATTATTTTTCTCTTTCAAAATTTACCCAAAATTTCACTCTACCATTAATACAACAATCCTCATCAAATTCTTAACTTTCCACAACCCTTTGAGGAAAGTCATGGAAGGGGCCGAAAACCACAGAGGGGGGCGAAAGTTGCAGGATATCCATAAATAATAGTAAGAAAAATAATTTTTCGAACGAAATACGAATAAAACTGCAGTACGGAGCGAAAAAACAGAGAGACCTTGAATAGATCCGCCCTGCTCATTGCCACATCATCGTCACATCATACATCATCTCTTTCTTTATTTATATACATAGATACATACCGGTTAATCTTCCAATGAGAAAACCCTTAAAATATGAACAGTGTGAGCACTTAAAAACTTCATTTAGATGCATTATAAGTCCAAAAAGTTAACATAGTGTATAACTAATTATCATTATTTAAGTGTTTAACAACACATTGATCTATCAAAATATAAAAATCGCACTTTTTGTTTTGTGCATCCATCTTGATGAATGTGTCAAGATGGATGCATTAAACAAAAAGTATGATTTTCTCGATTTTTTCGGATCAATGTGTTGTTAAACCTTAAAATAATGATAATATATAAAACACACATTTCATTTTATGGACTTTTAATGCATCAAAATGAAATTTTTTTAGTGTTCTTACCGTATTTTAAAATACCTATAATACCATCATCCCGCCACCACCATTGTGTTGTATTATAAAAGCCTCATTCATTTTTTATACTGTGTTGTATTATACTAGAGGGATACTCGTATAATGCAGCGGTGGTGTTGGTGGTGGCGATGACGACGGCGACGAGTAGGTAGGTAATTGATGTAAAGGAGACAGTGTAAGTATTTTAAGAGTTAAGAGATAGATGAGAGATATTAGAAATGTGTTATTTCTTAATTTTATTCTTACCTAATAAAAATGATATGTGTTACAATTTTTTCAAATTTTTTATTATATACTCTCCCGCTCTTAGACTGCTACGTCAGTCAATGAACACAACAACCATGCATAGTGGAGCAAGGAATGTCAAGGACAACTAGCAAAAACTGTCGAAAATCACATAGTGCCTTGATTAATATTATTTCCTTTGTCGAGGTATCCGTTCAGGTGCACTTACCTCAGTACACTAAAATCTTGCAGGGTGGTTGTGTAGATATCAATACAGTACAAGGGATTAAGAGGGCTTTTTTTTTAACAATGAAGCCAATTAGAGAAACCAAAAATGGATTGTATGATGATTTTAAACCATATAAATATGATTCGATTCTTCACTTATTTCAAACCATGCATAATGTACGTAGGTAATAAGATGTCTTATTCTTAACTTTACGTGATTCCTTTGTTGTTAGCTATCAGGCAGCAAGTCACCAACTTAGCTTGATTCATGTGAGTTGCCAACTACTTCAACCAATTTTTATAATTTAACAAAATTGTTAGGGGAATGAAGCCCAATGGTATGCTCTACTCTACAGATTATATATGTACCATACAAAAGATGAGTTAATTCAATCCGCCATATAGATAGATATTATGCGGCGACGATAACGGTGGTGGCGGCGGTATGGTGGTAGCGGCAGCGTGATTATTTGATGTAAAGGTACGTAATTGATGTAAAAGGGGTAATATAGTTATTTTAGGAGTTGAATGGTAAATATTGTAAATTATTTAATTAATGGTATTTTAGGTATATAGGTTAATTATAAAAAGAAAGCTTTTGAAAAAGGAGGGGCATTTTGGGTATTTCAAGATTCAAAAGTTGAAAAGGAGGGGATGAAATGCTTTAATAAGAAGTATAGCTATTACTTTCTTTTTTTAAACGGCAGAATTATATGAGAATAAAACAACTAGCAAGACGCTAATAACCAACAAGTACAATTTACAAATACAAATCTAGATAACAAAAGGAAACAAAGTACATAATCTAGATTCCTCCCCAAACTTTAACTGCGAGAGCTGCAAAAGGGATTAACAAACTCGTGTCAATTACAGATATCCAAGACAGGAGAAAAACCCCAGCACGGAAACTGCGCCACCGGTTTTCACTCCATAGTGTTTTTGATGCAGACTCAAACAATACCTGGGGAACATTGCCTCACCAAAATACATCTTTATCTTTACTCCTTAATAAAGCAAACACCCCCTTCCCCCCTTTTTAAAAAATTTTTTAAGCCTTTAAAAAAATCCAAAATACCCTCACTTTTTCAAAAGCTTTCTTTTATAATTAATCTATATATATAAAATACCCTTAATGAAATAATTTACAACATTTATCCCCCAACTCTTAAAATAACTACACTGTCCCATTTTACATCAATTACCTTTACATCAATAACCACACCGTCGCCGTCACTACCCGTCGCAACTATTACCACACCACCATCGTCGTCGCATCGCGGGAGTTTCCGTCTAGTAAAAATAAATGTACTAAAAGGACTTGCCAAAATCGATTCAAATATAAATAATTAGTAGTTTTTATTTTTAATTCAAATTTAAATAATTAGCAATTTTTAAGGTAATATAATAATGATAATATTATATTTTTGTTACTATTATATGATGGTTATATTATTATTTTAATTATGATACCATGGATCTGATTACTAAGCTACCTAAAACGCCTCGACAGAATGATGCTATATGGGTGATTGTGGGTAGACTAACGAAAAGTGCCTTATTTTTACCAATTCGAGAATCTTCATCTTCTGAAATATTATCAAATATTTATCTTCGAGAAGTAGTGGCTAGACATGGAGTACCAGTTTCTATTGTTTCTGATAGAGATACTTATTTCACTTCTCGATTTTGGAGGAATTTTCAAGAAGAAATGGGCACAGAGTTGCATATTAGTACAACTTTTCACCCCCAGACGGATGGTCAGAGTGAACGTACGATTCAGACTTTGGAAGATATGTTTCGGGCTTGTGCTATAGATTTTGGTGGTAGCTGGAAAACATATCTTCCATTAGCAAAATTTTCTTATAACAACAGCTACCAGTCATCCATTCAGATGCTTCCTTATGAAATGTTATATGGTAGAAAGTGCACAACTCCGATTTGTTGGGGTGAAGTGGGTCAAAGAGAGATTGGTAGCACAGATGTGGTACAACAAACGACTGAAAAGATTGACTAGATTAGGGAGCGTTTAAAAATGGCACAAGATAGACAGAAATCATTTGCAGATAAACGATGAAGACCTATTGAGTTTCAAGTGGGCGGTAAAGTGATGTTAAAAGTTTCACCTTGGAAAAGAATTATACGCTTTCGCAAAAGAGGAAAATTAAGTCCTAGATATATAAGACCTTTTGAAATTGTTTCCAGAGTCAGAGTTGCTTATAGATTAGCTATACCTGAAGAGCTAAGTGCCATTCATGACACTTTTCATGTGTCACAGCTTAGAAAATGTCTAATTGATGAGGCTACATATGTACCATTACTAGAAATAGAGATAGATGATAAGTTGAGATATGTAGAAGAACCGATTAAGATTCTTGACCAAAAAGTCAAACAATTAAGGAATAAATTTATTTCGTTGCTTAAGGTTCAATGACGTTATAGAAAAGGGTCTGAGTTCACATGGGAACCCGAGGAATGGATGATGATTTATCGTCCAGCTGTGTATCAGGAGTGGTTCGTGAGGACACGAACAGAACAACGGGGGGAAAGTTGTAACACCTCGTAATTTTTAAGGTAATATAATAATGATAATATTAAAAAAAAAATGTTACTATTAGAAGATGGTTAAATTATTATTTAATTATGATAGGTGAATATATATATATATATATATAGTAAAAAGTTAAAACGAGAACCACAAAATTGTCAAGAACTGCGAGAACTAATCGTACACATGTGTAACTTAATTAATTACTAATTTTTCACTCTGCTTAATCGCTCTTCGC
>JAOXNX010000019.1:23401737-23415376 GCA_028566075.1 Solidago caesia
CTTACATGTGTATAAATACCTTACACATGTGTAAGTTATATACCTTACACGACTTACACATGTGTACGATTAGTTCTCGCAGTTCTCGACATTTTATTGGTTTTCGCAATAACTGCCCCCTATATATATATATATATATATATATATATATATAGTATGGACTAGATTAATTAAAAGTTGGATACTTTAAATATCGAGATTTATGATTTAAAATGACGGGTGTTTAAATGATTAGACTAGAGGGGTTAGAGGTATAAATACCCCATTTAATTAAATAAAAACACAGTATGGATATGCATAGACAGATTGATACGTGTACAACACATATACATACCTACGCATACACGTATCATCACACACACTAGATTGATGGAATGTTTTAGAGATAGAGAAAGATATCAATTAGAGAGAAAGAGAAGGGTTCCAAGCATAAGTTATCAAACAAATAAGCAAGAAGTTGAATCCAATTAAATTCAATCATCCTTAATCTAAAGGTAACCCTATAATTCTTGTTTTATGACCTAAAATGGTAGAAAAGTGGTTTAGGGAGGTTTAATGGATTGGGTAATGATTTTTAAAGAAATAAAGTATGTATTTTGTTATTATAATGTTATTAAACATATAGAAATCATTGAAGATGGTTTTGAAAGAATTTTTGTAAAGAAATAGAATTGGCTAGTAATTGTAATTAGGGGAAAAATTGAAGATTAATATAAGGGTGTTAACTCATGTTTACGTTGGGTTACATAAGTTTATTAAGATATTTATAGGTTGAATAAAAGTGAAATTAAAGTAGAAATTCACTAATCAAGATTTTGATTATGGTTAGTGCCTAGATGGGAAGTTTGACTTCAAAAAGTCAAACTGGACAAACTTTGATAGGTTGAATGAATTGATTTAGTAGTAAAAATTGTTGAGAAAAAGTTGTTATCATACCCATAATAATGTTTATATGCTATTTTTTTAGGTGCTAATGTTGGAAGCTTTATTGTGGTTAAATTGCTTATAAACGGCTAAGGTGAGTAATATGGGGATTAAACGGGTTGGATGACTATATGATCCCAAGGTGTCATATAGTCATGTGATGGTTAAGTTTAGACTATATGGCCCCGAGGTGTCATATATATAGTCATGTGATGGTTATGTTTACATGTATTGTTTGCTAACCGTAAAAGTTGTTTTGCATTATAGGGATATTCTAGCTTTACGCTAGATTTAAGTTGTTATGTGCTAAGTTGTTATGTGTTGCATATGCATGGATCCATTGCAAGATAAGAGTTGTAAATCCCTATGATTGCCATTGATAAGATGCTTGTTTAATTACTTGTATTGTTCACTAAGTTTTGTGCTTATTCCTTTAATTGTTTAATTTGATAGGTGCAAGTGGGTCGGGTGTTAAGAAAGAACACCAGGAAGGGAAGGCTATTGAGGAAGCATAGCGTGGATTTACTTGTGCTATCAAGTAATGTAAGTCTCTTTTAGACTACCGTGATGATATAGCTTAGTATAAAGCGCCCGCAAAAGATTTTCATTGTAATGGTCTTTTTGGTCATGAACGAAAGATTATGTTGTAAACTATGGTTAAGTTTTTCGTGGGTCGAATATATAAGTGGCGTATGTATTAGTGATGGGAAGATGATATATGTAAGTGGAATATTGTACATGGTATTTAGTATAAGAGTTGTTCGCCCGTTTTGTGCGTCATTTGGCTAAGTTGACCCATTTGGGTCATTTTATTATCTAAATTATAAATTTTGAATTAATTATGTCCTAAGTATGTTTATATGTCATGTTATAGAAATTTGTATGTTTTAGAATTTTTCGTTTCAATTGGTCGATTACCATTTGTTCATATATGTTAAAATACAAGTTTAAAGGATAAATAATATGTTTTTATAAAAAAAATAGTAAAATTGGGCGTTTCAAGCTAGGTAAATGGTACTGTATTAACTTAACCACAACTCGACATGCCGTTTAAGACTTGAAAGGAACAAGCTTCATTTGGTTAAGTAATAGATCCACCTACTCAAACATCAGCTGGCCCCAGTGGAATTCTTTTATATTTTAACTCTAGATGACAATAACTGGATATATGAGATAAAAGAAAGAAGTGTTATGTGAAAGAAAGGTGCTAAATTATTGCATGTACTAACACACACACACACACACACACATATATATATATATATATATATATATATTTGTATTTTAAATCTAAATTATTCATCTCTAAAATATATAAGTAACATTGTATCATATGTGTAGCATGAACCCATATAATGCAGTGAGACATTTTATTTAAAAAGGTAAAAATATTAATAGTTGTGTATAAAATTATTTATAGGGTTACAGTTTTAACAGAAATGATGGTTGTAATTAAATTCAATGGATGTTGAAAAAATTGTGATTGATATGAAAAATTATAGAGTGAATAAATAATGAATTGCTAGATAAATTATGCGCTCCGGGTACTAAGACAATACACGAGACCAGAGGGTTCCCACCCATTTACCTTTTATTAAAAAAATAAAATCATCATTTAAATATTATGTTAATTTTAAAATAATTAAATTAAAATATATTGAATTAAATGTATTATAAATAGTACCATCAATTAATAATGAACATATTGTCAAAATAAAAAAATAAAACTAAAATACAACTACTTACGTATCTATACTTTTATACTATATTATAATGCACGACTCATTTTTGGTTGAAAATTAAGTTTCAACACATTACAATTGTCAATGTATGTGTTGAAAGACTTAATTTTTGTAACATCTTTTAATTACATCATTAAATTTTTGTAACTAATAAATCATGAAAGAGTAAAAATCAATTAATATTTGCAAAATCAAATACAGATAACATGGTCATAATGATCTATAATTTATAACCATTATAAAGCAGTTAACCTTTTTGTTTAAAATTAATTAGTAAATCTATACAACCATCTAAAACAAACTAAATTTACGATGTATGAAAAAATTTGTAATATCTTTTATTCCTTTTAATCAACCATTTAATGACTGCTTTATAATTGACACTATTATTATCATTTCAACTTATAGTGTGTTTGTCAAATATATTATCATTACATATTTACCACCATTATTAATTAACGCATAAAGAATATAACTGATACTACTATATAATAAAATTATTGTGATTAAAATAAAAATTTTAATCCCACTATACAAATAAATTGTCATTTTTAATGAATGGGATCCGTATATCCCTGACAAAACCCAAAAGATGAAAATAAAATACAACTACTCTACTCCGTAGTACATTACATAAAATCCGTATCCCTTTCAATGGGTTGTATTGGCCACGTAATATTTTGACAGGCCGGATTTCAGTAACAAAGTATCACTCCTACAACACACAGACACAGATGCACTATATATATATATATCTCTCTCTATTCTGTATCTAACTATCTATATCTATAATCCGAAACACTTTCCGTAAAATCATTTCCAAAATTCACTCTTCTTCTTATCTGCTCAAATCTCTCTACTAAATCTGATTCAATGTAACAAATTTAATTACAACAACAACAACAACAACAACAAATCATCATGCTCACTTCAAAACTCGATGACGTCATTTATGTCGCCGATAATTCACCATCGCCGTCGTTAGGTTGCTCGTCATCAGTTCCATGCTCGATTTGCTTCGATTTAGTGATCGATGACGGTGTTAGGTCCATCGCAAAGCTTCACTGCGGTCATAAGTTTCATCTCGGTGAGTATATATGTATATATTTTGAATCGATTGTATAATTGATTAATTGCTGATGTCATCAATGTAGTTTGATTCGATGTTGTAATTTTAGTTAGAATTAGTGTTATGATATTATTTTGATGATATACCTATAGGATATGTATGTATATGTGTAATGTTGATTTTTAAGATTTGAGAATTTGCGGAATCTTAGCTACAATTAGTGTTATAGTGATTAGTTGTTGTGATATTGTTTTACTGTTATGCTAAGAAGAACCAAATGTTGTTTCCGAGATTTGTGAGTTCACATTTTGTAGAATTGATACAGATTGACCGGATGTATGTATTTATTGTGTAATATAGTTTTTTGATTTGAGGATTGAGATTGTGAAGTGAATTTTAGTGGAATTTTGAGTTGGAAGATGGATTTATAGAGGTTAGGATTCTAATAGAAGTGTTTAGTTTAGTGTATTGTGGAATAATTGATTGTAGAATTATTTTGGATATAAGTTATTTGGAATAGGTTGTGGTGACGATTTGGGAGGAAATGAGATAGAGATAGAGGAGGTAGTTTTAGTTTATTTGATTGAGACATATAGGATAAGATGGTGGAGTAGCATACGCTGCCAATAATTGCATTTTGATGTAAATGAGTCAAATGACAACAAGTTTGATTGCATTAGAGATACTAAAGCAATTGGAAATCGATTTAAGGAAATTTAAAGTTTTAAGTAATTTGTTTTACTGACATATTAGAAAGTTCTTTAATTGAGGTAGAAGTAGGACTAGCGACGACATATGGCTAGTTTAAGAATTTAAGATGCTTTTCAGAACTTCTGGTTGCTTTGATTGATATAAGTTGTCGGTTGATAGGGTCAATCTACAGTATTTTCTAAGTTACAGTTCATCAACCGGCAAAGTGATTGATGCTCACTAGATAGAGTGTAGCGATACTGAAACCTGAACGGGGAAGATATTATAGTATCACATCATAACCTCATTTAATGGTGTCTTAGTATAGTATTTATGATTTGACCTGCTTGTGATATACAGATTGCATTGGATCGGCTTTTAATACAAAGGGAACAATGCAATGTCCTAATTGTCGCAAGGTTGAGAGCGGCAGGTGGCTGTTTGCAGATGGTTCAGCACATGCAAATTCTGAAACTGATGCACCTGACCGGCTACCAAATGAGGGCCCACATGATTTGAGCTATTTCAGAATGGTGAGCACTTCTCTTGTTCTTTCGTGATTTGGTAGATGTTGCTTATGACTTTTTAAACCTTTTTTCAGCCATTTGGATTTCCTTGGTGTCCAGTCAGTGGATTTATGGTTCATTCATCATTCGAGTAAGCCAACTTTTCTCTTTATATCTTTGCAGATGAATATTGACCATGGAATTTAGTGATTTATTCATATTGGCTATCTATTGAATAATATAAAGAAATTCTTCTTCGGAGACCAATATGACTGCCTTCTGTAATTATGTATTTAACCTGGAAGTTTTCTCATTTCTTAACTTTCAAATTATTTCTTTAATGGGTTTTGTTGGAGGAGATTGTAGACTTGTAGTCATTAAACTAGATTACATTTGCCCAAATAATGACTGAATTTGAAGGGAGATATTAATCACAAGATGATAGATACAAGCACACAAATAGTTACTGATCTGGTGCAGATGTAGTGGAAAGTTATAGTATTTTAGTTTAACTTGCATATTGGAATGGTTAAAGTTTGAACGTAGAGTAATATCATAAAAGGATTTAAACTTTGTAGACCTGATCTTCCTCTTGCTGGTTGTATTGACAAGTATGAACACAATTTGGTCATGTAATCTGTAACTCTTTCATAACCAAGTTGATCTCTTAAGCAAACAGTTCAAACATTTTCTAACAACATGCATTCAGGGAAGGCAGAATAATAGCAAAGTACACATACCTTTTGCTTTTCTGATAATTCCTTCAGTCAGGGTTATCTTGTAATCAGTTATTAAATTAGATCTATACGGTACATTTGTTGGCTTCGAAATGCTCCATGGATTAATGGCGGCTCTAAGAGTCATGCTCCATTCTGACTGCTGGCTCTTTAAGTGATCACGTCGCTGATAATTTCTGACCTGTTAGCAGGATCTTTTCACTATGCTTATTAAAATATTAAACCATGACATATTTTGCCCCAGAAATATGGAGTCTAAATATAGATGTTAGCTGTTATTTAGCTGTTATATTTATATATACGTTTCACCACATTACTAGAGTCTTGGGAATGACTACAACTGCATCTGTTGCCACTAGTTTATTGTATCAAGACTCAATAACTACTGTTTTTATAGTAAACGCTACGTGTCACCATTTCATAAATATGGTGTCTAAATATGGATGTTAGCTGTTAGATTTTATATACATTTCACCACGTTACCAGATCCTTGGAAATGACTAAAATTGCCTCGATTAGGAACTAGTTGGTTGTAACGCCCCCTAAGCCGAAAGCAATGGACTACTTAGATATCCTTTCGGTTCAACTAAAACCACGGTGAAAGGATATTAGTAGCCCACAACCTTGAGCTTATAAGGGCCTCAAACTTCTTATCTCATACCAACGTGGCACGGGTGTTACAAACTCCCCTACTTAAACTTCCGACGTCCTCGTCAAGCCTACATAACCAGGATCCATACCCCAGGAGATGTATGAGCTTCGTGCCCATCACACCTGGAGAGGCTATGGCTTTGCTACCATTTGTAACGCCCCCAATGCCAAAAGCAATGGATTACTTAGATATCATTTCGGTTCAACTAAAAACTATGGTGAAAGGATATTAGTAGCCTACAACTTTGAGCTTAACTTGTTATCTCATACCAATGTGGATGTATTTAGGCACACTCTAACTACTGTTTTTATACTTAAAGCTTACATGTTACCATGAGTTCATAATGACCAAACTCACTGGTAGAGTAATTTAGCCTAAATTTGGTTCAAAATAAATTTAGCCTTCAGCTCAAATTTGGTTCAAATGTAATTAATTTTGTAAGTTAGGTTGTTTATTTAGTGTCTCATGGGTTTTTAGTTTGTGCGTTAGTTTGTGATATCTTTTAAATAAGCCTTAAGCAGTCGAGTTGTATTTTCAAACAATGGCTATACCGAAAGCAAGGTAAAGTGGGGTATCATTTATCATCTTATCTTGTTAAGGAAATATTCATAATTTCATATACTTTACCCGATGTGTGTCTGAAACAAAGTTTACCAAAGCAAACAAGGACTTTAACTTGATTTAAGCTATCAAAACTTGTTAACAAGTTATGGAAAGTTTGATTTAAGCTATCAAAACTTGTTAACAAGTTATGGAAAGTTGTTTATAAGAAAGAGGACCTGATTAATTACAGTTTGTCTTTTTAAATCATATGACTATTTGAATTAGAGAGACTACACAAACATTGCTAAGATGGTGTTTTTCAACAAAGATAACATTAGATTGCAATGATTGGTTTAGCTTTCAAATCGTAGTTTCTGAAAACCAGTTTGTTTTTGCGTAGCAATGAATTAATGGATGTTTGTTGACTCTTGGGTCAGCTACTACTTTGAAATGTGTCTAGATAGAATATCCATCTTGCCATGTAACTGATGTATTTCAGAAATATGTTTCCAGAAATGATCTTTTAAAAGGCTTATACTTTACCATGGTAGCAATCTTTTGTGAACATGAAATAATCAGAGATTAATAGGAAATTTAGACCTACTCTTATTTCGATGTTCAGTTGTCTTTCAAGTTAAGGGTAGAATTCTCGATGTTTTAACTTTGATCTTCACTCCACTTGAATTCTGAATATTTGTGCATTTTGGATGATTGAATTGAGGTTAAAGTCTTCTATTGAGCGTAGGTATATTTTGCTTTTGTATCTTATAATCCACAATCCTTTGTTGACTATTGATGATAAAGTAACGTGTGCGTGGGTTCTTATATAATATTACATAAACCCACAAGAATCTGATATTTGAGTTGTATCTGTGTTGTTAATTTACTGCAAATATGCCATTAAAAAATTACAACAATTATTATTATTTATGAGTATTGATACATTTGATGCATCTGTGTATTTTGTCAAAACACAACATTTGAGTATACTGCTACATACACGACATATGAACACACCGTACCATACTACCATACGATAGATGTGTGCAGTAATAGCATCATAATCAACATTTGAGGGGCAGAAAGGGATTGTAGAGTTATTTCCGTAATACCATCATAATTATGCTTTCTTTGACCTTTCCATACTTGTAAATGTTTTCAGGGAAGCTGAGTCTTCATTAAATACATGTAAGTTCTTTAAAATTCTTGAAAGATCTCTACTTCAGCAGCTAATTGATATGATTTTTATTTATAAAAACCATTTGACTTAAGCTTGTCTATGCAGTTGCTAACTTCCATGGAAACCATGCTTTGAATACTGAACATACTGCTGGACCATCTTTCGCTCGTTCCTATGTTTCACATTTTAGACCAGGTGAGCATGTTGGCAATTCCAATTTCCACCATCCGCTGAATGCCCTTTCTGCCCCTCATAATAATATTCGTTCAACCAACATCCAACACCCAAGTTGGGGCTGGAATTGTCATTTCCTTCCTTATGATACTGACAGAGATTACATTGACCATGGCAATCTACCTCCTGTTAATCTGAGATCCGCTCACTCTCGGGTTCAAGTCGATATTATTCCAAGATCCCCCTCTTTTCTTCATCCATTGCGCTATACCCAACAGTAAGCTTTCCCTCTTAACTAACACGAGCACACTACAACTGTGTTTGTATGTGCACTATATTACTTGATTCGACAAAATTCAAAATTAGAGGTCCCGATTCGACCTATTTACTTATATGTGGATCAATTAGATTGTCAACGGATCATATGAGAAATGGAGCAAACCTTCTACAACCAAGACACCAAAATGACAAACTTGTGGTGCAACACTATTCGTTCCACCATTTTGCACCAAACTTGGTGCAACACGATTCATCACACCTAGTTTATACAATTCACTTATATATTAAATTATTAACATAAAAATTAATTTATAAAAAAGGTATTATTATTAACATGTGTACCATGTTGCTATAGTTCAAAATGTTTTTTTCTCTCATCCATGATACAAATTATAACTATGTAAATAATTTATTTATTTTGTTTGAACAACGAAAACGATATAAATTGATATAAATTAACAAAATAGGTGTACACAACGAAAACGATACCCAATCCATTCAGAGCCAAGGTAAGGGGGAGGTGGGATGTAGACAACCATACCCATAACAAAAGGTAGAGTGACCGCTTTAACAAAATAATTGTATTAAAGCAAAATTAATGTATAAATCTAATTTTTAATATATATAAATTTCAAATAAATATTTGGTGCAATGGCAGAGATGAATTCTTTTTGGTGGGAGCATATTTTAAAAATGCTCTTTTTGCACCAAAGTGGTGCAAACTTTTAGTGCATTCCTTGGGGATGACCTAACAGGGATGTGGATCAAAGTGACGAACGTTTCTCAAAATTCTATATTTTAATGGCTATTGCCTTCTAAATCCTTTTATTTAACTATATATGTTATTATTATTATTATTAGGATTTTACTAACACATGGAAAAATGTTGTATATGGCGGTTGATCATTATTTTTTAAAAAGACGGGTATTTTATTTTTTGTGGAACATTTAATGTGTTACATATGGTTACAAAACTAGTTGCGTATAATCCTAATAAGGAATTTGCTAACAATAGCCTTTAGGTGATGGTTTACTTTTATGTGTGTTAACCATATGTAACACATAAAAGTAAACCATCACCTAAAGGCTATTGTTAGCAAAATCCTTACTAGGATTATACGCAACTAGTTTTGTAACCATATGTAACACATTAAATGTTCTACAAAAACAGGACAACAATTCTTGTGGGTCGACCCCCACAAAAAAAACATGTTTCAACATAAACCCATTTTAACCGTTATCCAACCCGCCCAATGTTAAAAAAGATTATTAAAAAAACCCGTTATCCAACCCACCCGACCTGCCCATTTTGTCACATGACTCACATCTACCTAAATGCATTTGTGAATTTATGTGTAGTTTTGTCGCCTGTTTCAAAGTTCAAATTTTGTTTATTATTGGTGGGAACTTGGGAGGGTCGGCGGATTCTGTAATGATTCAAAATGGGTACTTTTTGGTCCGGGTCAGGTTGGGTGTTGCCGGAACATCTTTTTACCAAAATTACGTTTTATTTTGTACTTGTAATTAATAATTAGTGTGTCAAAATATTACAAAAACTGTTAAAGTCCATTGATAACTGTTAAATATTTGTATGTTAATAAAACCAAATAGGAAGTTGTATGCATTAAACGTACACTTTAAGCGACTTTCAACTTGTTTGATGCTTAGCTAATTTGTTTACATATATTCTTTGACCCGTTAGAGGTAAAATATAATCCGAATCAACTCATTCCTAAGTAAAGAAACTGAAATTGCCACCACTCTTGTTTACAAGTTTTTTATGTCGTGTGTATATTCATTAATAATGTTTTTCTTTGCATCGTTTTTTATCTTCTGAATAGGCCTCTTTCCAGAACTGGAGAGAGTTCAGTAGCTAATTCTCAATCTCACGAAAGGATCCCGATTCTTCATACGAGCTATCATCAGGAACAACCAGGCGATGTTAGATATATGCCCCCATCTACAAATGGTTTTGGGAGATTCAGTGGCACAAGGGGTTTGCCTATGATATTGCTGGCTGTCCCTGGTCGACCCCATCATCATGGTTCCCATGGTTTCTACAGTCATGAGGTAGAAAGAGATGAGTTATCATATGTTCCCATCCTGCAGGAATCATCCAACCATCAATTTTCCAGAAGCTCTGATTATAGCAACCGGGCTCACTGGTCTTAGCAAGGCATGGTCCTTCTGTTAATAGTGTTTCATAACTTTACAAAGCGAATCATTATATAAAGAAGAGAGATTTTGTTTATATGGCTTACGACATTGCCCTTGGCGATCCCAGAATCTGGGTAATGCCTATTTCTTCTTAGATGACCATATGACTTTTCATATATGTACAATTGATAACCAAGGAGAAATTTGTAATTTTTGTATATTGTGGCATTCCTTTTCATCGTTTGAACACCATACAGAATCAGAATACCTTTGACGCATAGAAACTCACAACAGTATGCTAGTAATGCTATTTATAACTTGAATCAGTTTCATTTGTGTTTATAAGGAACTGTTTTGAGGTAAATGGTCTGGTCAGGCCAATACTCCTTTTTCCAGATTATTTTTTTTAATTTTCATAACAAATTATATATCAGATACATACATATCCGCTACACTTATAGAATGAACTACATTATTTTACCGTGTAATACGCGAGATAAATATATTAAGTTTTTATAATAACATAATTATTAATAGTTATAGAACAACATGTTAAATTAACTAGACTACTGCAATTTCATTTCTTTTAATTATCCAAGGTTGTAAATATCTATTATCGGTATATTATCGGCCGACCCCCGATAAGCGATATATCGGATATAGCGGCGATATATCGGAGACCATTGATTTATAAAGGAAATGATTTAAAAAATATATATATTAGCAATATCTTAACAAAATAAGTCAATAACCACTAAAAACTAAAAAGTTTTAACTTTTAATATTATGTATGTATTTAACTTAGTGTGTTTTAAGTGTAGAATATTGGTAATTATTGGTAATTATATGTTGAGGAACTATTCGTGAAAAAAAATATAAGGGCATAAGTTGTAAAAATGCAAAGATTAGGGTTAAAAGGTTAGAATGTTATTTAATAATAGATAATAAATATATATATATATATATATGCTTTTGAGTTAACACAGACTTTTACTTTACAACTTTTGTTTTCTCTCTCTTCTTAATCTTAAACGATCCTCCTCTCTCTTTCCTTTTCTTTTTCAAATCACCACCGCCACCATCAATGGTGGCCACCATGGGCTTCATAATCATCATAATCAGTGACCACCTCTCTCTTTCTCTCTGTCTAAAAGGTACCCATCTCTCTTTATCTTTCTCCCTCCTCTCTCTTTCTCTTTTATCTTCTGCACCGGAAAAAATGGAGTCGCCGGAAAAGAAAAAAAAGGTCAAACTTTTTTGTTGACCGAGATACGCCGATAATAGCCGATATTGACCGATAACAACCGAGATTGACTGAGATTTGACCAAGCCGAGATATTGGTCCGATAATGAGTTTTTCGTATCGGTCTACTCCCGATATCCGATATATCCCCGATATATCGGCCGAAATGGCCGAGATTTACAACACTGACTATAATACCCTTAATATTTTTTTCATATAAATATATTTTAAAGATCTTTACAAAAAGTAATGGTAAAAATGTCATCGAATAATATGTAGTAATATTTTTATAACTGCATGTCATTTTTACTATGAACACTTATTTTGAGATAGATGGGGTAATATTTATCGATTTGGTCATTGTAATGTAAGCTTTATTGCGAATGTCATGATACTTTATTAGATAGATACATGGGATAATATGTTTTTTGAGAATTTCATTATTACATTAGATAAACATGTTTTATCTGTATTTAATTTTACATCGTCATTATATAAAACTATAACAAACATAACCTACCAACCATATATAATAAAAACCATTTTCAAACAATAATATCATCCTTTTTTCAGCAGGTAGTATCTTTTTTTTTTTTTTTGAATAGCAAATTTGAGCTCAGCGACATTGTCTCTTCATATACTCAACTCCAAGTCCAGAGAAAACCTAGTTATTTTCAAGAAAACTCATGTGTCCAGTCCGGAGAGCATTTTGCTCACACCTGGATTTGGACTAAAAACCTTAGATTCTCAAGTCTCCTCAAGTAGCAATACATCTATTGATGGTGGATCAATAGATAGAATCTATAATTAACTTTCTATCATTATACAAATATATAACATATATATCCTACTAACTATCTTCGATACAAGACATTTTTTGAATAATAATATCATCGTATTTCAACATGTCTTATCTATAAATATTAATCACACAAATAAATGGTGGAAGTTAAATAAATAAACGTTGTAATCTTACAACCTATTGTAAGTTGTATAATCTATACTACTTTATAAAAATTCTAACCTCTCTTATTGTTGGAAAGTGTTGAAAGAAAGATATGCGAAATGACCTAATTACCCTTAATGAGCCCCCTTTTTGGAAGGAGTTATAAGAAATTACCCAATTTGCCCTTAATGAACTAATTATCCATATTCCTATATATTTATCTATTAAATATTACTGTATGATTAACCAAAAAGATAAAAAAAAAAGTTATAATTATAAATTATAACAATAATAATTATATTAGATATATATCATAATTTTTAATAACATGAATGCGTTATATTTTTTCAATAAATTTCAAAACAAACTTTTATTCAAAATAAATGCAAAAATATATTTTTTAAACCCCCTTTACCCAAAAAAACCATATTGTAAGAAATTTAAAAATATAATTCTCAAATGGTGTAAAATAAGTTAATAACAACACATTAGGGTAATCAAATTGATTTATCCTATTTAACTTATTTTATCAATCTCAAAATTAATCTAACTATAATCATATAATTAATATTATAAACAACCCGTGTGTCGACACGGGTTCTAAATCTAGTATTTTTACTATTCATTAATTTGTAATTTGAAAAAAAATTAGAGAGATGAAAACCATGAAAATGTATAAATCACAGGGATGATTTGTGCAATTAACTCTTAATAAAAAAGTGGTACTAATAACAATTCCCTTATTAATATAATGTTTATGTTTATGCCGTTAAAAAAATAAAATACATTTATATATA
>JAOXNX010000019.1:23415476-23429962 GCA_028566075.1 Solidago caesia
TAACTATGGAATCCTTAAACTGATCAATACTCTCAAACCTCTCTCCTTTAAATGGGTGCATTAACCTCCAATGAATTTTAGGATCATGCAATTGAGACTTAATCTTTGCATTCTCTTCAGCCTCAGGACCTTCTTCAACATTTGGGTTGTAATCTGGATCTGAGTGATGTCCAGTATCAATATCTTCATCTTCAACAGGTTTCTTAGCCTTTTCATCATCCAAAAGTAGTTTCCTAGGACTAATTCCCTTAGTGGGTGTTCTCAACACTGGCATAGGTTGTTTGCTTGGACTCCATCCCTTATTGGGTGATTTCTTAGTGTGTTCATTACCCTTTTTCCTATTTTGCTTCATCTTCCTACACTCAATTAATTCTTCCTCATCAGCCGACAAATGATCTAAGCTTGGACAATCACTTTCACTGTCACTTTTTAAATCACTCTCTTCACTAACATAAACACTGTCACTTCCTGAATCGTTCTCACTTTCCCCTTCCTTATCTACATCAAAGTCAGAATCTTCACTATCATCATCACCTTCACAATGTGGTTTATCCTCCTTCACTTCCTCCTTCACTTCCTCCTCCACACATTCATCATCACTTTCCTCAATAAAACTTGACATGTCTAATTTTTCCAAATCCACATACATACGAATAGGCTCATCATGTGCATTAGCATATTTAACAAACTTTCTATAATCATCTTCACATACCATGTAACGTAGACCCTTACTTAATTCCTTCCCAGGTACACAATAATATAGTCCAACCGATTCCCAGGAGGTTATTTTAAAAGGATAAATTGTAACTCTTTAAAAAATATATTTATTTTTTAAAGTCGTGATGAGAGTTTTTAAAAGACTGAGGTCCTAATATACCGATAACTATATAATTGTACCTGCTATGCTTGTTAAAAACTACCATAATGTTAGGGAGTTGAGCCTGCTACTTGTAGACAGCTCAATAATCTACTAGCAAAAGTAACTTTTGTACGTAATTTTGTGCAAGACACCAAATCCCTTGCTATATCGATCTTATCTGTCTTAATCAAATTGAAGATGGATCATCTTTCAATGTATTGCATTGCGAAATCGGTAAGTAGAGGGAGACTCAAATGGATTATGGATATATTGATTTTTATTTTAGAGAAAAATTATTATGTGAAAGCTTTTAAAATAATTGAATCATGACGAGACATTTTGGCACCTATACATTGATAATAATGATTCCTATTCTTCTTTTCAAATTTGAAAACTTCTTATTTTGAATGAATAATAATGTAGTCGTAAAAGGATCCAAATGAGTTCTGTAGCATCAACTTTTTGATGTGAAGCAACTCGAAATTATTGTGTCCTATGGCAAAAGTTTAAACTTCAATTTTGTTTGAGATATGTGTTCATTCATATTGATATGTACCTTTTTTAAGGGCAAATATCTGAAAATAGGAAATAAGTTATACGAATTCATAATTGAGGGGTCTATAAAATAATTTCTTTTTTTAAATTATAAATTTAGTTTCAGTTAAAAACGAAACAAAAAAAAAACAAAAACAAAGAAAGAAAACATGGTAGGAAGTAACAAATATTTTAGTAAAGAATTTTTTTTTAAAAACGCTAACATAATAAGGTACAACTTAACCAATTTCTAAATTAGGAAAAGGTAAGATGATTTTATCCAAAAAGTGAAATATAAGTTTGAATAATTATTTGAATAAAATCATTTAACCTTTTCCTAATTAAGAAATTGGTTTTATTATGTTACCTTTTTGTGAATTTTGCATCTTTAAATAAAAGTTTAAACTTTAGATGTCATATAAAAATACGGAAAGGTGAGGTGGTCTATCAAGATCATATTTATGGACAACAACTCCAGTGCTGCAATCATGCAAACCCCGTTTATTAGATGGTTTTGGATATTGTTAAGGCTCGAATACAAGAATAGCACAAATCAACCGAAATCTGAGTTTTGAAAACTCACTAGGTATGTTTGGTTGGAAAGAATGGAATAACAACATAATGGAATGAACGTGGTAATGGAATGAACATCGTAATTGAATTAGTCATTACCACTCTTTATCATGTTTGGTTGTTATAATCAAATGGAATGGAATTAATAATAAATTGACCAAAATACCTTATATATAAATGAAAAGTATAGTTTGTTCGATGAAAAAAAAGTTATGGTTACAAAAGAATTACATTAAAAAATATTAAACAAAAAGTATAAAACTGATATTGTTACATTACGGTTATAATTTACATTACGGTTACCTATTATATAGGAGCCATTTGGGGTATAGTTGTCTTTTTGACTTCATTCACGCAAGGAATGAGAAAAAAACATGGATGGTGGGCTGAATAAAAAATAAATATTTAGAGGGAATGTGATTCAATAGGTAATGGATCTTTCTTTTCCATGAACCTAAACAAACAACATTTATGTAACTAAATGGAATCGTGCTTTCCTTTCCATGCCTCATTCATGCCTACCAAACACAACCTAAGGGTTTATGGAGAGCTGGTAGCTAGTAACTTCTACCTGGAGTTTTTATTAGTATTATGTGTTTGACAAAGTAACTAAAGCTTGTAATTTATAAATATAAAATGACATACAAGAACAAATATATTAATTTTAAAAAGGTGAAATATAATTAATATAAGAATACTTATGTATTTTACTCATCTTTTTTTTTTCTTTTTTGGAAGGTGTCTCGCGAATGTCAAGTGGTCTAAGCATATGTTGTCTTAAATGAGTCCGCGCTCAAATGCTCAATATGTTTAGGTGGAAAACTCACTCAGGTCCACCATAGGTGAAAATTAAATACATGTTGCCACCCCTAAATATGTCTAGGGTAGGACTCGAATCTGAGACCTCTTGTGTGTAAAAAGAACTCATTGCCAATAGACCATTTACTTATCTACTTTCAAAAGCTACTTAAAGTAAGTTATGGTTAGAGCTTATGGCACCATAAGCTATCAAAAGTTTTGGTAGTCAAACAAAGTTATGAGCTTGAGCTTATGAAAATCAAAATCTCCCATAAGCTATGTGCCATAACCTACCTATGATTGACGTAAATCTTCTCAAATAGGGTAAAGAAAATACTTGCAAAGGAAAAACAACAGAAGGTGATTTGAATTGCAGCTAACCATTAGATTATAAAGCAAATTCAATGATAATACTAAATTTAATCAATATATATGGTAGAATTGACTTATTTCTCAATACAAAAAAATAGCCAAAACAACATTTTGATCTATAAAGTTTCAAACCAATTGGATGAACAGAGGTACCGAAATTTTTAAAACCAAATTAGCTGAAAAGAGGTACCGAAATTGACCAAACCAATCAAATTGTTTCTCGGCAGTTCATTCAGTTGGGAGCCAAACAGTGCACCTGGCAATTATATCTCACCCCATTTTTTCTTTGTGATACAACTCTTTACTATTTTAGATATAAACATTTTAAGGATAAGCTGGTTCAGTTGGTTTTAACCGGTCTCATGTTGGTGATTCTCTAGCCTTTGATCGCCTGAGTCTCTAGCAGGCAGATGAAAACAGTGTAGTGACAGAGTAAAAATAATAGCAAAACACTATGAAAGTAAGCAAAACTAACTTCTTCAGTTGTAACCCGTAAATAGCAGCGTTTGAACCTTATAACCATCAGATGAACTAAAACAACCATGGCATAAGGACTCACAAGGAGCTTAGTTACTTAGGTCTGATACTCTGATGTCATAAATCCAAAGATCATATATGTAAACTAAGATTGACAAACTAGAATTTATTAATGAGACTCCAGACTCGAGTAACCTGGAATTTGTCAGACAGTGAAACTCATAATGCAGTTTAAAACTCCTAAATCCTTGTCAATATGTTAGCTGCTTGAATGTGGGCTCTTAGTGAGCACATTTGTTTCTTCTCTCGTCATATAACTAAAACCCGTGTCATGATATCAAATGGTTGAAGCTAATAAGACTCGGGTAAACGAAATCATAGTCTCCTACTAAAAAAACTTAACCAAATTTCCACCCAGGCAGAATGATAGACTACCACAATAGAGGGATCCAAGCATAATAAATAAGCCAAACAGTTTCCCTAGAGTCGGTCTGTTCACTAAGTTCATAAAACATTTTACATTGTCCATATAAAAACTGTGAATCATAAAAGCATCGTCATATCCAACACATCTTTGACTTCTTTTCAACAAATTCTAATTCCATTAATTCAATTAGGGAACAACATAATTTCAAAGGAATACATCATGATGGTGCTAAGACATAGACAATTTCTCAAATAAAATAGAATCAAATACATATAGGCATATAGCAAATTACATATAAATCCTTACAACAACAATCAAATCAATCAATCTACCAATCAGTAATGAAGTGCAAGAAAGCAATACCAAAAGATCTCCGTCCAGAGCCAAGTTCTTCTTCAAGTGTACAAAGGCCAATCAGTCCACGCACCAGACACATGCCCATTCTCACAAACATATGCTCGAACAACCGGCTCCCCATCATCATGAAAACCATAAGCCGGCCTCAAACAAAACGCCGAATGCAAATCCCAAACATTATTACTGGGACAAAACGCACAATGCAAATCAATGTTACTCCTATTCCCATCTTTAATAGTCCTCCAAACCCTAGACTTGTTAAAATTCTTAAAAACACCTCTAAACAACATATAATTCCGCTTCTCCTCGGTATGCACACATCCAGGCCAATCACAAATATACAAACAATCACCTCTAAACCTGCTCGCTAACAACTTATTCCCTTGTTCCCTACTAAAGTTCCAACCCTGGGACGCTAAATGTGCCTTTATCGACCTACAAATCTTCCTCTTCTTACAAACCACAAAATCACAGGACGCCTTAACAACATCAATATCACTCTCATCCTCATTTTTCACATCCTCATCGTCGTTAATCTGCTCGTGATTCTTAGAGACGTCATTATAAACAGTATCTAAATACAAATCATCGTATAACGACCACGAACACTCAGCCCGATCAACTTTAACCTTATCATCAATATCTATATAAATATCATTATTATTATTATTATTATAAGTAATAGAGCTAGAGGAGCAAGTACCGATTTGAAACAACTTATTTTCCTGATAATTTTCATCAGGACCTAACTCACGTTCAAGTCCGAGATCGGAATTCTCAAGGAGAACGCCGGAGTGAACAAGGCCAGGACAACAGACAGCGAGCTTGTAAAGCGACGACCAGCAGCCGGGAGGATATCTGAAGAGTTCAGATCGGAGACGACCGCCGGAATCGATTGTTGACATTTGTTTTTCCAGCAGATTGTACGGATTAAAGAGGAGAATTTGGTGGAAACACATGCGAGGCGTGACCAGTTACGTGGATCGTCGACGAGCTTGATGAATATGTTGAGGATTACATCGTCTGATAGGTACGTAAACATATTTTCATGCTCTGTTTCACTCATTTTATTATATAATAAATTAGTAATAATTATATCTACATCTACATACAGATAGATATATATATATATATATATAGATTTAGAAAAAATGAATTGTTCTTCTTCTAGGGTTTGAGAAAAGAAAAAAGTGTGTGATCTTTATAGTGACAAATACTAATTAATAAAGAAATTTTGTTATTAGAACTGTTTGTGGGGTTTTGAGAATTTTTGGGAGATTTGATTTTGAGTGGTGGTGGGTGAGTATGAATTGAATTGAATTGAATTGAAGAAGCTTTCTGACAGAATGATAACGACGTTAGTGGATTTGAAGGCGCATATGGGGAGGGGGGCTAACTATTGTATGACGCCGTTTCTTTTTTAAACGGTTTACGGATGGTTAAGAAGGTGTTATTGACCAATAAATAAATAGTAGTTGAAGGACGTGTAGTGTTTGTCTACCGTTGAAAATGTTTACTAGGCTACTTGTCGGTATTCATTTGTTTCAATTATTGAACCTGCGTTTGGTTTGTATTGGTTTGAAAATAGACACGAATTTGAAATAATCGTATGAAAGAAAAAGTGTTGTTATTATATAAAAGAATTTGTATTTGTATTTGATATAAGTATATTAGATTTAAATATTTATTTTAATATTAAAAAATTATATTATATATTATATTAAAGGAATTCAATGTAGGTAGTAATCAGATAAAAAAACCCCGAAATAATATATATATGAACTAAACCAAAATATTACCAAATCCTAGTTTGGATGGAGTGGTTTGTATGTCTTTTTTGGTTTGTAAGGCATTTTCCTATCCTGAACTCGTCATCCCCTCGTCTTGATTGTCACTTCAGCTTTCTCTCTCCAAGACACACCTAAGAACTACCCCCTCCCCCTATCATACCTCCTTTATCATCTCATCCCCAACAAAAAAATAATTAAACACACACATACGCGCCACGTACGCTCGTCTTTTGCTTTCGTTATTTGGACAGCCATCGACGACGACCAGCTATGAAGTACCCTTGCCAACCATGTCGTCCAAGATGAGGACGACGACCTCTGTACGACGAGTGCATAGGAACTACCCTAAGATCTCTATTTCAAAACCCACTCCCAACCGTTTTTTCTCTTTTTTTTTATTTTATTTCCAAATTCACCTAATGCCCTCTGGGTTTTTTTTTACAGCCCCCATCTGCCTTCTTCTTTCTTTTTTTTTCCTTAGCTTTTAAAGTTTTAAACTTTTCAAAAATGACATATATTTTGTAATTTTTTGTTTTTTATCATATTATTTTTTTAAACATTTTTATCTTCCTTATAACTTTTTTTTTTGCTGTTTTGTATTTTACCAATTTTTTTCTCTTCTTTTTAACATTTTGTTTTTTGTACCATATATTTTTTTAACCAATTTGGTTTTTTTAACATATATTTTGTAGGTTTTTTGGTATCTTTTATAACTTTTGTATTTGGTTTTTTTTGAAATTTTTTTGTTTTTTTAACATATATTTGTAACTTTTTGGTATTTTTATAACTTTTGTATTTGGCTTTTTAACTTTTTTTTTTAATATATATTTTGTAACTTTTTATTTTTTATAACGTTCGTAACATTTTCTTTTCTTTAATATTTTTGGTTTGCATATATATCTTTTCGATTTTTTTTATACTTTTTTTGTGTGGTATTGTCCTTAAAAACGAAAACGGCTACCTGAGGCAAAAAGAAAACAGTTACCTGCGGTAACACATGGGTGAATATTATATATTCCTTTTGTATTTTTTTTGTTAACATTTAGTTTTTTATACCTTTTTTACATTTGATTTTTGTATTTTTGGTTTGAACCCGAACGTGTGAGATTTTTTAAATATAGTATAGAAAATGATGATAACACTTTCGATATTCTCTATATGTACTAAATTATTATTTTATATGCCTTTAAACATACATTGTCACCATGAACCAACTTCTTACACGTCAAAAACATTCAGCTAAGTACCACAACATGTTTCAAACACCGACGCCGCCCAACAGGCGGCACATGAACTTCCTAGTTATGAAAAATGAGAAAATAAAGAGAGAGATAGAGACAACAAAAAAAAAACTGATGAAAGAAACTATTTATGTTAGTTGTGTATTATATAGGTTTAATTTCTATTTTTGATTATCAAAGCATGATTTGTCTATAAAACCCATTAAATCCAAAAACCACCAACTAGATCCAAAAACCACCAACTAGATGTGTCCTTAGTTTTATCTTATTATTGTTTATTTTTAGATTTACTTATGTTTTTATTAGTAATTAGGTTAGATGGGGTAATATTTTTTTTTTCTGTTGTTAAACAAAAAAAAATGGAGTAATATTTGTCCTAGAGACTGTCATTAACGCGTATAAAAAAAAATTGTACCTTCTATATCAAAAACTATCATTAGCAAACCCTTTTCTTTTATATATTATATTTAACTTTTGTAAATTTTACATAAGAAATATCAAGTAAAATTGAACCAAATTACAACATACTAACCTAATTCAAACTGTAACTCTTAATCGATTACAAAACTAAGTACGAGTAATGAAATTTCATCACGAATACTTGCTTACATAATAGATGCGCAGTTACTTGTGATTTGATTGATTTTATAACTTTTGGACATAGTTTGAGTTTGATGAAAAATAAGAAAAAGATAGAATGCTGAAAGCATGTAAGCGCGTATATACACTTATAGCCAAATGAGAAGGGCACGAAAACTGTATTTGCAATGAAAAAATTTATAGACGCGTTTAGTTCGTTAAATAGGTTTACCACATCAAGACGAGCTCATTTTTAAACGACCATTATGAATGTAATACACGAAATCCAAAACTCTTATGCTGCTCTAGTCACTTGGCCAAAAAACTATTTAATTTTAGTTTAATATTATAAATCCAAATAAAAACCACAAAAAGTTTGACTAAAAAAAATACTGATATAAAAAAGATATCGGTTTAGATAAAGGTGATGCTATGAGAATGGATAGAGGATATACTAAGAAGTACCCTATTTCTACATCTAAACTTCCTCATATAGAGTTGATACTGCTGAATATATCGCCCAAAGATTAGTCTAAAATAGCTAAGAACCAAACCAAATCATAAAATGATAGAATAGCCTGCCAGACGAGGTATTGGCTTATGAGCTTATCCATAGAAAACGGATTTTGGTTCACGACTAGATCCTTTCCAAGGAGATGGATGATCAAAGTCTAGCTCCTGTCTAGCTTGTCACCAAATCATGTCATCCACTTAATGTCACTGTATTATTCGTTTGTCCCATTTGATGATATGTTAGCTTCACACCATCGTGATACAGTGGGTGGAGATATGCTCTAGTGTCAGAAAAGCAACTTACGGCATATAATGATAGAAGCATCAGGATATTCTTTCTAATAAAGCAGGAACCGGCACCAAACTTGGTTGCATAATCTTTTTTTTGTCACCAAAAGTTAGAATTGGAAAGCAGCAATCTACTTCTGAATGTAGTCTAGCAGAGATAACCAACCACAAGTCTAAAAATCCCAAAATACATTCTTGCCAAATCTCATCCAATATTAAACTTAAAATGTAACATCACCATACCAAGACAACTATTCATGCTCCATATCTTCATAATCAACTAATCATCGACCAGCTAAATATTCACCTGGAGACATTATCATTTCCAAATCAGCACCAGATTAGTGTAAATTAGGATTTAGGAGTTTGGAGAGTTATCTTTAGAACCATTAGTTTTTATTATTACAAAAACAAGTATAAAACGGTGTAGAAGGGAGAGGCATAGTGTACAAAAGATTATACCTTGATAAACTCTTGCTCCTGCTACGACTCCTGCTTCGGCTTGGACTCCTACTTTTGCTTGGACTGCGTTTTTTGGGGGGCTTCTGGCGAAGTGTTAACGAAATAATCAAACAACCCAGTTATAGAAGTGGCAAATTCCGCCCCTCCTAAATCCTTTTAATTAAAAAAATTAGAGGTTATCGTTAAAAAAAAGATACGTTCAATTAACTACATAGTAGTCATTTCAACCAGAATCAATTTCCACTTTTTATGCTACCCAATTCTAGTCAAGATGAAACTATAAGCCAGGGACAACCAAAGTACATTTAAGATAAGCAATACAAAATATGAAATAGACCAAGAAAAAATAACCCTACAAGTGTAGCATGGTACACACGAGTTAAAAATTCATCAGCTTAAATCAGTTGTGGTTTCACTTACAGAAGGTACAGGAGATATGGATCTTGAAGGAGGTGATCTGCAAAAGTTCCAGAAACAACCGAGTTTAATATCCACATGGTCCTCGTTAATAACTCTGATCCAACAGCCTTGGTGCCACTTCCACGTCAGTGACTTAAGTAACCACAATCAATATAATCAAAATGGAAAATCCAAAAATGTTTAGCAACCCAACAGAGATCAGTATATGACAAGACCTCAAAAATCAGAAGGAAGCCAAATATTATAATAAAAATTCATTTTGCAAAAAGAATTCCGATACATGGCATTTGAAGAACCATCATATGGTCCAAACTTTTTTATACCGTGGTTCCAAGATATGATCCAAACTGTTTATCCTGTGGTTCCAAGATATGATCCAAACTGTTTATCCTGTGGGTTCAATAGAACATAGACATCTAGCGCCTAGTTCACACTCCAGCTTTACCAGTGCAATCCATATCCAAGGTTCTTCATGTTCCAGATAAGAACACCATGAGAAATTCCAAAACTGGCATATACAAAGCACCATACCTCAACAACTGAAAGTGTTATTGCCAATTGTACAATATCCCATCTTATATTTTACGAAGCAGACACCAAATGATTGAATATGTACGTATCTAGAATAGAAATTAGGAGGACACACTTCAGCATATAAATTCACAGAAAGAACCAATAATTGTTGTGTAGTCATTTTCCCAACTAGTCTGCACTAGGACACTTAAGCATAGTCCTCATTTTAAGATTTTCTTTAGCTAATCAGCTGATCTGTTATCTATGGCGCTAAAGCAAATCACACTAGTTGCAAGTTCAATGTGCTCAACAATGAAATGTAACCAAAACGACAATATAGTACTTATGTCTACTGGAATTATAATGCCACAAGACTGCTAGATAATCTAGTAGATTCAGCAGTTATTACTTACAATCAGTAGAATGTTGGGTGTGTCGGGTAAGATTAATCAAATATTTATCATGCAATAATGACATAAGGTTAAGTCAATATAAGCATGCAAAACTGAAAACCGGAATATTAGAAAAGGGAAGAGGTATGCCTTGATAAAGGAGGTTTAGATCCAGAACGTGAATGAGGAGAAGCAGACTTCGAACGAGATTTTAAGCGACGGGAAGATTTTGCTTTCGGGGACTTGCTGCATGGAGATATAAGAAATATAAACCAAGTTGAAGTTCAGATTCAGAGTATAGAGGAACATAAACATTTTAAATTGTTTCTAAATACTATGTGTATATATAGAAAAAATCATACTAATTCAAAAATAATATATTTCATCTAACAAAACAACTTAGGGAGTTATCTGCGCCAAAAATACAAGTCAGGGAGATTTCAACCCATCTTAGAAGTTATCCATTTAGCCAGTTCGAACATAAGCCAAATCGACCCATTCACACAATGGGTCATAATTGCCAAGCGAAAGAAAAGTATGATAAATGGTGCAACAGATATGTTCCAACCTTCGGCTCCTGCTGTGACTCCTGCTAGACCCCCTGCTTTTGCTCCGACTGCGGCTCCGGCTACGACTGAAGCTCCGGCTCCTAGAATGGCTTGAATCATATTCCTTCACCTATAAGTGATTTGAGACAGGAGATTAGCAAATTAAAACAAATAGAACATAAATAGTTGTCGTATCAGTTGAAATCATAAATATGTTACATATATGAATATGAATAATTTACATATTAATTGAAAATTTGAAATCATACACGTATGTATCCACGAGAGAATGAGTTTCGAAATTCAGTGTCATCCAATTTACGTATCTGTTGGAAACATATTCAAAGATAATTATTACAACCATAACTTTTATATGTATTCATGGCAGCAAAGACTGAAAAGAAGAAACTATAAATTACAGCATATTTCATGTCATCATAGTTTGTGTAGTCCACAATCCCTGTAGTGGCTGCAGAACAATAACATGTCAACACGAACAACTTAGCAAATTTAAAATGTCTACATCCTTTCGATCAAATAAAGTGTAGCTTTAAATTACACATTTAGATAATAATCTTACCACCACCCTCCTTAAAGACTTGAGAAAAACAAACATCACCAGCCCGACGCATGTGATCCTGAATAAGAAAAGAGATACGATGAGAAAGATACACGCCTGGCAGACTAGTTGAACCACATAACACTTCCCAAAATAAAAACTTAGTGTCGTAAGTCCAATTTTCAGAAATCAAATCAAGATTACCTTAAGGTCTTGCCACGACGCAGAAGAGGGCAACCCAGTCACCAATACTGTGTCAATCAAAATAACAATTACATTTGAGAGTCAAACTCTTCACCGGTAAAATGGTGCAACATGCATATATAAGGCTGAAACTACACCTCTGTAATCAGAGCGTCTAGAAACTCCACCAACTCGAGCACCACGACCGCTGCTGCGACTGCTATAACGATCTGTAGAAGATGAGTTACCACGACCACCATGGGCAAGTTCCACCTGTTAGATCAATAGTATAGTAAATATAAATCGACCATTACTGCTGCTCCAAAGTGAAATAACATCATATCTAATGTATGCGATGTAAGTGTGACAAACCCGTAATCTGTGCCCGTCAAAATCGTAGCCGTCACGACCACGTATAGCATCATCAGCATCACGAGCCTCCTCAAACTAAACGAAAGAACATCAACAAATATGTCGACAAGATTCAAAAACAAATTAAAAAGGAAGAAGCATCAGCATAAGTTAACTAAAGCTCACCTCGACAAAAGCGTAACCAGGAGGTCTTGGTGGAACTTTCAAATCAATGTGGACGATTGGACCATACTGAAATCAAAATAAAACAAGAAACCGCATACTTAACGTATTACTCACGAAACATCAAATCTTAACAAAATCATGATTTTTTTATTCATTTAAGCAAGCCACTAGTCCCGATATTTGTACGTATTCGAACAACTGATAAGTATAATGAAAAGGTTCTTTACGATATTGGGCATGTCAATTTCCAAAGACAGAGTTTCGTATTCTTTTTCACACAATTTGTCCAACGGCATTGACACATTGATTCAAACCTACAAAATACAGTTCTATGTCTCTAATATAAATTGAAGCAAATTATAAAGGTTCAAGCATCGTGTGTTTAGTACCTTGTAAAACAAATCATCAACTTCTCGCTCGCGAATATCGCCAGGAAGGTTCCCGACATAAAGTGTTCTGCTGGAGCGGCTCATTTTTCCCTAAAAGGCTAAAACCATTAAGATTTAATAAATTAAATATATAATACGGAACTCGTTGGAAACACACACATACACATAAAATATTTATAGAAAAAATATATATATATGAAAAACAATGGGGGTTAAAACACAGTCAGGAATAAAAGTATGAGAATTCTATAAATAATGAAAAGTCTAAAATATAATTAAAACTAAAGGAGTATATTATATTATAATATATAAAATTGTCGATGACAGATACATGTAATATGTGTGATTAAACCCTAAAATTGAAATTGAAATGTATATAGAATATCAATGATGAAGGTGGAAGGGAGTACCTCAGTACCTTGAGGACGAGAGGGAAGATTTCGTAGAAAATTAGTACTCTATTATTTCGGTAGGGTTTTAAAACAAGACGACAAGTGTCACTCGGTTCGGGGGGTTTTATTTTCGAAAGTTTCGCTTTTATTTATTTATTTATTTATTATTTTGGACCTATCAATTTAGGTAGGTAAATTCGGAATATTTTTATACATAGTAAATGTTCATTTGTAAATCATAATTAAGGTAAAAATTAAGAGACAATTCTTAATTATACATTTTTTCCTTTTTTCTTTCTTCTTCATAAATTACTAGTTTCATCTAATTCATTTAAAATCTTTTATTTCAAAAACCGTACATCGATAAATTATGAAAATTATATGGGTGTTCTCAAAATTTCGTCCTCTTTTATTAGATAAGTCATCCGATATACTTTCGATGACTTTTTAATAATCGGGCGGAGCCCATGCGGCTAAAGGCGGAGCCCGTTAGGTAGATCACTCCATCACCGATCACCCCCTATAACCTATCACCCCACCAGATACCCCTTATTAATGCCCTTAAGGACTACGCCCGATAAGGGCGAAGCCCACCTGAACAGGTTATGCACGTTCGGCTAAGGGCTACTCCCGTACCGTATCATCATCCGGAAAAAAAAAAATTTGTTTTTTTTTGTGGGTTTTATTTTAAAAAATATATAAAAAATTTTTAAAAATTAAAGATGAAAAAAACAAGGTAAAAAAAAAAATTAAAAAAAGAAAGAAAAGAAGTTGGAAAAATATGTGGCTGAAATTTGTCCCCTGATTTTTAACATTTTCTAGTTTTCATTTAATTACCATCCGTAAACCGTTTAAAAAAAAACGGCGTCATACAATAGTTAGCCCCCACCCCCCATATCCCTTCAAATCCACTAACGTCGTTATCATTCTGTCAGAAAGCTTCTTCAATTCAATTCAATTCAATTCAATTCATACTCACCCACCACCACTCAAAATCAAAATCTCCCAATAATTCTCAAAACCCCACAAACAGTTCTAATAACAAAATTTCTTTATTAATTTTTTTTTTTTTTTGAACGGATATAAATTATTATTATTATTAGTATTTGTCACTATAAATAATTCTTTTTTTTTATAAATAATTCTCAAAACCCCACACATTTATCCTTTTGGAACGGATATAAATAATTCTCAAAAGGGATAATGACCCCTGAATGCACATAACTATGGCAAAATGGTTATGCTGTGTAGTGATCTTCTAATTTGTCTATGTGATGTATCTA
>JAOXNX010000019.1:23430062-23445272 GCA_028566075.1 Solidago caesia
ATATTTACATGCATGGAAACCTCCTACATTTTAAAAAGCTGATAAACATCTCCCATAATTGTTTTCTTACTTTCTTCGTCAATGTTAACGAATTACGACTGAAAAACATTTTTTTTCTTTACACATTATAATGTTAAGTTGCGCTCATGCTTATTCTTTTTTGCATTTTTTGTAATACTTTAATACTTTAATTCTTCTTCTTTTTGTATTGTTTATTAATCAACTATCTTTGTGCACACAAAAAAACAACTTTAACAAACATCAAGTGTATATACTTTTATATTTTCAAACGTCAATAAAATAAGACTGTCCCTACTTTTATATCTTTTCATGTATTTTTCTACATTATTATCCCAACTTTCTTTTATATTTTTTCATGTATTTTTTGTGTTCTCCCGCGTATTACGCGGGTCATAATCTAGTCTAAATTATATAACTTTCAACAGGGGATCTACACTTCTTATAAAGTAGTATAGATATTACTTTATAAAACATATGCAATGCAATGTGTCTTAAAAATTAAGAATATATATAGATATGAGATGAGTGTTACAAAATTTATTGAACCAATGCGTGACAATATAATTTCATGTTTTTATCTATGTCAAATGGTGCGTTTATCCCATATTGCTTATGGAAATATAGAACCAATTGCAATACTAGGATTATCATAAAGGTTTTTTTAGACTATCCATCAAAGTTTATTGTAAATGATTTGATTTAGTTTATATTAAGGTTAATAAAAACGTCTTTAAGATTAAAAGCCGTCACATCACACGAGTATTCTTCCAGTTAGTTAGTATTGTAATAAAAATGGAAAACTTAAAATAAAAAAAGGTAAATTAGTCAAGTTGACCATAAGGTAAATCAATGACCTGACTAAAACCATTCCTAGCCACCATTGCTTTCGAAAGAGTCTGTCTTTACTTTACAATGAAACTTTTTGGATTATTAATGCTAATGATCTCGAAGAGGGATGTTAAAGTGATGAAAGTATATGGACAATTTTATGCAATTAACTCTTAATTTAATTTGGGAAAGACTCGTGGCAACTGGCAACCGTAGACTCGGGCCAAACCAAGTCAAGCCATTCGTCATGGTCCCTTTCAGTCGTGCGCTACAATTTTCGTTTCATTTTTCTCAAGAACAACAAAGCCACACCATCATCACTCCAAGGCGGGAATTTAGGCCGGACCCACCTACACACACACTACACCCCTCACTCTCCCTTACTAGGCCCACACTCAACCTACCTCCTACAAATACACACTCAGATATTTTCTTCCCAATTTCAAACAGCCTCAATAATCGTGACATCCCTCTCTCCGAGGGTTTGTTTGTACAGTAGCGATGGCCGTACCGTCGACTTCCTCACCTCCGCCGTCTCCGTCACAGTCGCCGTCGTTATCGGATAATTTTAGTCACCTTCCGATCATGTCTCTCCGGAGTAAGATTGTGGAGAAGATTATGGAGAATCGCGTTACTTTAATTGTTGGTGAAACCGGCTGCGGTATTATTTCTATATCTCGATTTTCTGTTTAGTTTATGTTATTTATTATTATTATTTTTTTGGAAAAAAATTATGTTATTTTATTTTTTATACAAGTTTTGGTGAAATTTAGTAGTTGTTATTTTTTAAACTTTGTGTTAGTTTCTAGCGAAATTTTGTTGAGAATCTGTCCATATATATGAAGTTTTACAATGTATGTGTAAGTAGAACTGCGTTAGAGTTATATTTATAACAAATTCTATATATATATATATATGTATATCAATATATGTATCACAAAAACTGTTAGAATTGTGTGAACTACAAAACTACGTGTTAAGTCACGTTTGAGTACGTTCACATGTAAGAATACGCGGAGAAGAATCAATCGGGAAGAAAAACGGTGAAAACCTATTGAAACATATTTTTTTTGATGTATTCATGCGTGAATGGTTCGGACTGTTTACAACTTCAAGTGTGACGGAAATAATCAAATAATATGTGTTTTAAGCGGTTTTCACTTATTATTTACTTCTTTTTGATTTTTATTTGAATGTACACATAATACGTAATTTTATGGTTTTCACATATTTTTGATTCTTATTTGAACCTGCATACATATACACACATGCATGATTGTAATTGGAGAACGAAGTTTCAGTAATTAGTGCTTTTGTTCTACTTGTGTTGTTATATAGTGTTTTGGCTTTTGTGCCGTGGTATTGGCCTTTTTAGTTTGACATGATTAGGCATAAAATAAGTTATATCAGTTTGCAAATATAGAAAGTGCTTAAAGGGACCCGTTAACCCGTTTGGGTTTGTTTGACCATGTATATTAGTTTTGGGCTGTCTTAATGTACTTATGACAATGAGCATGTAGTGCATTGGGATGCATTGGTTGGTACTTGATGATGTTCGTCAGTAGTCGATAGATCTAGAAATCTGTAAGTTGCACGGGGCTGATCTTTTCTGTATGTTTTAGGGATAAATTAATTATTTATATATGCTTGAACTAGCAGATGAAAAGTGCAGTAAGATAACATGAAAAAGAGCTAAAGGTTTAGGGTTTGCAAAATGGGCCGATTACGAGGGATATTAAGCTTGTAATTAGTAGAAATGAAAATATTATTTGTCAATGTTTGGCTTCTCATAATGGTTTTCTTTATTTTTAACTTGGCTGCAACCTCTCTCTTATTTTTATTTTTTTAAAAAGAGATATTATGGTGCTTGGATTCAGAAAGGATGCCGCAGAATTCAATTTCTAGGATGGAATATAGAGTCATAAGCTTATAGAAAATAGCATGTATAATTAATGTATCGCTTTGAGGAATAGGATGACCAGGTGCCAATGCGCAACTAAGGAAAGTTTATCTTGAAGTGACTTTCTACTATGTTAATTATTTGTTATACGAGTATATCGTTCCAATTAAAGTGTTTTCTCAAAAAATTCAATTTCTAGCTCCCAAAAAGCCAAACTCGAGCGAAAGTGAAAGAAGCAAAAGTAGAAAAAGATGCAGATTAAGCAATTACCTTATTGCCTGCTATTATGGTCGTGCATGTTCTTTGCTCTTTCTTTACGTTATCTTACAGATGCTGAAGAGCAAATTTTCTATTTTATTTGCTGACCGAGTGACCACTGATTATTGAAAGAAAAGGTTGCATACAACCATTTGAGATGCGGTTTGGTTTTAGATCAACAGTTTGGCTCATTATTATTTTTATTGGAACAAGGATTATATATAACTCCTATTAAGTGATTAAGTTGTGTCTTCCTTTCTGGATTTAAGGCAGCTAGTTTTCAGAACTGTATCAAAACATCAATTCTATAAAGAATGACGGAAGCTCATCTTAGGGTTTGATACTGTTGGAAGATTCTCTAATACCGAGATTAATCACAACTGGATTTTGCTAATACAAAAGTTCTAATCCGAAACACTTGTACTTTAATTGCACCACTAGGAAGGCACATAGTATTTGCTATTCCTAAACTACCATTATTAGGTAATGTGGTCTTTATGTCTAAGTGTTTATTTGTCCGGCTATTGTGATGCATATTATTTTCTATATAATGATCCTTATATTTCGCAGTTTTAGGTGTTACTGAAACCACTAAGTATATAAATACTCGAAAGGTAATTACAAGCAAAAAGAAAAAACATTTATTATATTACTAAAAATTGCACACTGGTTTCCCTCAGAAATGTAGTTCCTTGTGATACTATGATCTGTTTATGCTGATACAGTGATCTTGTACCCTAAGAATGTCTGAAGGTTTTTGGAGGTGACATTTATGATTTTATCTTTAAGGTTTTGATTACACGTTATGTTTTTTCTCCACCACAAGAGCTTGAAACTGATACATTTATACTTATCACATGCGTTTTTTGATAATCTAGGGAAGAGCTCGCAAGTTCCTCAATTTTTGATTGAAGCAAATATTGAGCCAATAGTTTGTACACAACCTAGAAGGTTTGCTGTGGTGGCGGTTGCTAAAATGGTGGCAAAAGCTCGAAACTGTATAACTGGGGGTGAGGTTGGATATCACATTGGCCACTCCAAAGTTATGTCTGCCAGGTACTTAGATTATTATATATCACTAATTGGCCCACCATTAGATGCTTTAATGTATTATTTTATATCTATCATTTATGGGAGCGCATGACCATCTTCATTATTATTCATTACCTTCAAGTACTCAGTTTGTGGAATAAAGCTACAATCCCAGTCTTGTTAATTATTTCTCGCATCTCAGGAACTTTATCATTTAGTTAGTCGTTTTGGATAGATTTGCAAAATTAATAGCAGTGGTGTTTAAATTTCTAGTCAACGTTGGGTTATTTTTTGCTTCCATAAAATAGACAGGAAAACTTGTTGACCCTAGGCTGACCACACCTTTCCTTTCGTAGGTGGTTAAGGAAGTTCCTGATTTTCATGACAGTTGTCTAATCATGTACTACATTAATAGTTTTGCATCAGTGGTTTTCCATCAATAGTTTTGGTGCCAATTGCTTTTGTATATTCTAATATTGCAGCTCTAAGATCGTATTCAAAACTGCCGGAGTTTTGTTGGAGGAAATGCGAGAAAAAGGAATGAATGCCCTAAAGTATAAAGTTATTATTCTTGACGAAGTGCATGAACGATCTGTCGAGTCAGATCTTGTTCTTGTATGTGTGAAGCAGTTTCTGATAAAAAATAGTGGGTTAAGGTTAGCAAGTTCTTTCTTTCATATTGCCAGATTTTTATACATTGCATGCATTTTCCATAATGTTCTGGCCATACACGCACACTCACATATTGTTGTAGGTGCTAATACACTGTTACATTTTCCAGGGTGGTATTGATGTCTGCTACTGCTGACATTACAAGATACAAAGAATACTTCAGAGATCTTGGTCGAGGTGAAAGGGTTGAAGTTCTAGGAATTCCTAGCTCTAGCCAGCATACCTTGTACCAGCGAAGGGTGTCGTATCTTGACAAGGTAGTTATATTACTTAAATTTTGTGCTAATGTTGCTCACTTTATGCCCTTATCATTTGTAAAAAAAAACACCTTATTTCCATGTACATGTTTAAAGGTTTTATTGTTCCCCTTATTGACTGTTATTGCCAACATTGTTAATTATGGGCGTATATGTATAATTGCTGTCTCATCTTATTTGTTGTGTATAAAACAGGTGGTTGAACTTCTTGAGATGAGTTCAGAATCCACATCTTTGAAATATTGTTCTGGATCAAACCCATCTGAAGCTGAAGCAATTATGACTGAGGAAGTTCACAAGCTTATACACAATCTGATATTATACATTCACAAAAACGAACCGGACATGGAGAAGAGCATTTTGGTATTCCTTCCTACTTATTATGCTTTGGAGCAACAATGGAGTGCTCTTAGTCGTTTTAGCAGTGCTTTTAAAGTTCACATCCTACATAGTAGCATTGACACAGAGCAAGCCCTTAATACAATGAGAATCTGGAAGTCTCATAGGAAGGTTAGCTTCTCTGTTCATAATTATGTGTTAGAAGATTGTTAGGGCATCTACGATGGTTAAAATTTCATAAAGCTTTACAATCTTACTATGTAATTCCCACATTATATTTCATGTCACAGACCTCTTTATAAACTCATCTCTACTATCTACAAACCTCTCAAAAGTTTATAAATCTGTTTCAAGGAAAATAGATATTAACAAATTGTTGAAACTCATCTAATTTATACCTCTTCATAAGCTTGGACCTCTTTATGCCACATAAGCTTGAAATAGATGTTCACTAAGTATTATGCATTTTGTTAACAATTATGAACCTTTTTATAAAGTTGCCATTGGGGATGCTCTTATTATAGGTGGCAAAATAGGTTGGTCATTCAGGTTGGGTAACAGGTTAAACTGTTTTGGGTCGAAATGGGTCAACAAACAGAACAGGCTGGGTTGACCTAAAACAATGTGTCTAAGTTTGCATAACGAAGGTTAGCTTCTCTATTCATATTTATGTATTAGAAGATTGATTCTTATTATAGGTGGCATAATGGCCCTGGCCGGTCGTGTTGGGTAACACATCAAATTGGTTTGGGTCAAAATGTGAGATAAATGGGACAGTTACACTTTCTGCCCAAGCTTCTTATGAAACAATCAGTATGTAAAATATGATTAGAAACTACATATTATTTCGGGATAAAGACTTGAAATGCCAACGTACTTTCCTTTTCGTATACAATTGCACAATGAGCTTTTTTATTGACCTAGTTGCCCAACGAACTTTTAAAATTTCTTCACTTATGCACATCGTACTTTATTATTACCATCAAACTTCCATTTATTGCTTAAAATGGCCACAAACTTTCAAATTTTGTTCACATATGATCATCAAACTTTGAATTTTCTAATAACCATATTTGTACAAATTTTGAAAGTATAATGATTATATATGAACAATTCTGAAAGTTTGAGGGTAATAAATATGCATATGTGAACAAATGTTGAAAGTTTGTCGGGCAACTAGGGCAATAAAAAAGTCCGTGGTGCAACTATGTACAAAATGAAAAGTACTTAGGTATTTTGAGGCCTTTATCCCTATTATTTCATTAAAAATCAAGTGTACTTCAATTAAGGATTTGGGAGGTTTATGCATTTAAAATGCACTTTGGCTGACTTTTGATCTATTCCCTTTTAGCTATTTCTTTATCATACCACTTTGACCCGTTAGAGATAAAACATAATACAGTTTGACCCTTTAAGTCAATTTTGTTGAAATAGCCATCTCCAGTTGTTACATTTGCTGTTTTTGACTATAATAGACTTGGGAAGCAAAGTCTCATCAAACTTCATTTTTTCTGATGTATTCTTCTTGCTGCAGGTTATATTGGCAACAAACATTGCAGAATCCTCTGTAACGATACCAAAAGTTGCCTACGTGATTGATTCATGCAGATCTCTGCAAGTTTACTGGGATGCATCTAGAAAGACCGAGTCTTCGGAGATTGTTTGGGTATCTGAATCTCAGGTAATTTTTAGAATTTTCATTTTCTTACCGGCTATGTGAAATCTAATGGCTCATGTTGCATGTTATAGGCTGAGCAGCGCCGGGGAAGAACAGGCCGCACTTGTGATGGGGAAGTATATCGACTCGTCACCGAATCATTTTTTGGCCAGCTTGAGAAATACGAGACCCCGTCAATATTGAAGTTATCATTGAGGCAACAGGTGCTTCTTACAACTTGTGCTGAATCAAGGGCCATTAATGATCCAAAGGGTAAACTGCTTTTTATGCTATTTTATGTATGTGGCATAATATTTTTGCATGTTTCTTTTACCTTGTTCCTTTATTTATCATATATATCTTTTAACTCACACATACTTGTGTGTGTTTATTGTTGCTTTTGCTTATATCTGAACTAATTTAACGGTTGTATTCAGTGTTGCTGCAAAAGGTTATGGATCCACCACGATCTGAAGTTGTTGATGATGCACTAGAACTACTGGTCCATATTCGCGCTTTGGAAAAAACATCTTCTAGAGGCCGTTATGAGCCAACTTTCTATGGACGATTGCTTTCCAGCTTTTCTTTGTCTTTCGATGCTTCCATGCTCATTTTGAAGTTTGGAGAAGCCGGAATGCTACGTGAAGGCATTATAATGGGTATCCTGATGGATACACAGCCCTTACCAATCATTCGTCCCTTTGGAGAAGATGCACTGGTATTGATATTGAATCTTATTTAACATTATGATTCATCAAGATTCAAGAGGTGGAAAAGTAGGCGGGTTGAGTAGTCGCTCAAAAGGGTTGAGGTTACTGGGTAATTTTTTAGTATGGGTCGATACTGGCGACAACAGGATGGGAAGTCCTGAAAAGGCTTTTGTCTATTTATAATTTTTTTTATAATAAATAATTTAATGTGGTAATTAGGGTTAATAAACAACGATACAGTATTGATCTGATTCTTTGGCTAAGAACAATTTAGGAGGTTGGAAGCAATAAGCACAAAAATATACTTCTTCTGACTTTCAGCTGTTCTCCTTGTAGCTAATTTTCTTATTTGACCTTTTTGACATAAAACACAAACCAAGTCTAATCATTCCTAAGTAAACAGGTCGAAATTCGAACCTATCATCTCTAGTTGGCTTTTGATCTTGGCATTAATGATGTTTTTTCACCTGTGTATACAGTTTTCTAAGTTCACTGATGACTACTATAATCAAGATGGTAAGCTCACTGGTTTGATGGGTAGGAAAGAAGTGATATTCGTGGCAAACTTTTGTGCCTTTCAGTTCTGGCAACGTACTTTCCAGGTAGATAGTGATGATATCATTTGTCCTTTATTTCTATCATTTATATTTTATCTTTTCAGTGGTTGAATGACATGTATTTTACCATCATGAAGGATAATCTCCGTCTTGAGCGGTTGAAACACCTTTTGAAGTTTGATGAGACAAAAGGTGTCCAATTACTGTCACTGAAGATCGAAGAAGAGTGGTGCTTGTTCCACAATCTTGTGCAGTCATCACTCCAGCATATTGCCAATATATGTATGATTTTTGAGATGCCACTTTGAAGCCTTTTGCATAAAGGGGGTAAGGTGGATGGGTCATGGGGTGGGTAACTGGTCAAAAAGGGTCATTTTAGTATGGGTCGAAACGACTAGGGTTGACCTGAAAACACATTTTACTATTCATTTCCTTTTTAATCCTTTAATGAATAGCCAATGCATTTAGTATATATTTCTAGTAAAATGATTTATAAGGTTGCGTGCTAAAAGTACATTTCTGGCGGATTTAAATCTTTTTGACGCATTCTGACCGCTTCCCTTTTTAGCTTTCTTGTTTTACTTGACTTAGTTTGAGATTTGAAGTAACCCATTCATAAGTAAATGGGCGAAAATGCGATCTCTAGTTCTATACGAGTTAATGTTAATTTGGATTAATTTTCATGTCTACAGATGAGAGTGTTCTTAGTTCTGTGCATAGATATCGCCCTACATTTCTATCAACCTCCAATGGTCTACCAGCTTGCTATGAGCCCTATGAATTTCAGCATACATGTCTTCTTGCAGTTGAGCAGAACAAAGACTCTGATACTCCTGGCATTGACAATGACCCCAGTGAAACAAAAATATGTGTATCTTTGCCTTTTGTGGATGCAAATGCATTTAAGAAGAATGAGGTGGCTTTTAGATTGGCTAATTCAATTAAAGAGGTATTTAAATTTTTTGCTTCATGTGTCTTTGAGTTATTGTTTATTAACTTTAAATATCATCCCACTTTTCATGTCAAGCAGATAAGGATTCGTTATCTGGAGGATATATCCGGCAACCAGCTGATTTCCAACGCTTACAGCAGTGTAGAGGCTTCTATATGTAGATTTTTTGTCAGTGGGACATGCAACAAGGGAAACCAATGTTTATTTTCTCATTCCTTAGAAGCTAAAAGACCCGTTTGTAAATTCTTCTTATCGTTACAGGTATGCATGGCTTCCTAAATGTAACCTATTTAGTGTCCACATTAATAACAATAAAACTTATTTGGTTTGTTCATATTTTATTTATGATAGAAGCACCAGCTGAAAACAAACACCTGCCATTAGATTTGTTAAAGTGGGCAGGCTGGGTGAGTTGGGTTATGGGTCAGAATAGGTAGTTTTTCACATGAGTCAAAACGGATTAGGGTTATTTGATCTGCTAGTATTTTGTCTGCTTTTGTATTCTATAAATGTATATTTGTCAAATAGTACTTGGTTTTCTCATAAAATACATTCGGGGTGACTTTCAATCTGTTTGACCCATTTCTTTTTTAGCTAAATATTTGAACTTTATCAATTTGACCCATTGGAGATAATATACGACAATACTTTCTAAATAGGTGATTTTTTTTTGTAGAAACAATATCCACAATTGAAGTGTTTTGTATAATAGCAAATCAGAGCTTAATGTTTTGATGTGTGCCATTACTTTCTTTATATGATAATTTGTGCTATTGAAGTTAAATAACCAAAATGTCCTCCATATTTTCGACAAAACATGAGCCTTTATATCAACTGTCATTATATCTACAGGGTTGTAGAAATGGAAACTCGTGCTTTTTCTCTCATAATTCAGACCAGCTTTCCTTGCGAAATAATGGAGAAGAATTATGCGTGGCAGAAGATGCATCTGCTGATGCTTCTCTCTTGTTGAGGCTATTTCCTGCTCCAGATGATGGATGCATTCTTATATTCGACGACCATGATATTCAATTCTCTACAAGTTTTGCTCAATTTTACAAGCCCTCCTCTATAGTCTGCACAACCCCTGCAGTTAAGGCTTCAAACAGCTATATCCAAGATTTAAGAATAATTCGGGGGCTCTCCCATCCACATGGAACCATCATCTCCAATGCTGCCAATAACACAATCCCATGGCAAACAGTCAAGGGCCTGATTTGGGTTCCTAAGTTCAGCAATGATGTCGAGAACTGGGAAGAACAGAAAGGGCTCATTAAAATGTTCTTTGACTATCTTGCTATCCGTATATTGGGTGATGCTTTATATGAGGTCCAAGTTATCATTGTGATGAACAACCTCCGATTCGCTCAACTGCAGGTACAAATAAATCTTACTTAAATTTGAAACAAAGTATGTTCTAACAGCACTAATAATAAAAGTAGTAACAATAAAAAAATAATCTATTTAAGATTTCATACGTCTTTTAGAGGTGGCAAGATGGGCAGTCCTAGCGGTTATGGAACAAAAGGGTAACTTTTGGTATGGCCCAAAACTGGTTGACGTGAAACACTTTGGTCCAATCTATAATCCCTTATAAAGCATATTACTATAACTATATTAACAATGGAAATCATCATCATCAAGCCGAGCCACAATAACCGGATTTTAAGGTTTCTTCCACGACATGTTCGGGGCTGCCACATTATATATATATATATATATATATATATATTTGTCTGATTAAAGGTAGAACATAACCCAAATCGTCCATTTCATAAGCAAGTTGGTCCAACTCCAAACTGCTCAGGGGTGCAGTTGTAGATGTTTTAGTCTTCGGCTGTCATTGGCTCCTGTCTGGGTGTCTCACACTCTTGGAGAATGGTCGTGGTGAACAAAGGCCTTGTTCTCTAGAAGTTGTTTAAAAAACTGTGATTTAGTGCATTAATCAACCACCTCTACATTGTCTGTGATGATCAAACAAATCATCTTTGACATTCATTTAAAATTTTAATTATGGATTTGAAAACATCTGCTTGAGCAAAAAATTCAAAAATACACCTCATATATACATTGCAGGTTGAAAGTATTGCGCGAGAGAGTTTCTTTTACCTTAGAGAATCATTTGCATTTGATGAGTACAGCTTCGGGATGTTGTCTGATGGGGTCGCTTCTAAAAAGCCCATGGTGGTGTCAAGCGCAATTGTGTATGCATTCGACTTGCATCCTCCTACTGATATTCAGTTTGGTGACTATACTTCAGTTCTTCATAAGCAACTACATAACATAAGTTAGTATATGCTAAGGGTAGTTTGTCTAAAATGATCTTAGGTCTACTTGTAATGGTGCTTTTGTGGTTTGGATTAGTTGAATGTGATTTTAACTCATCGCCTTCTAGGTGATTTTTGCTAGTGGAAACTTAAATCATCTTGGATGATTGGAACTTGTATGTAAAGGGTTCTTTTGGGGGGATTGCCATCTTGTTTCGTACTCGAAAGGATGATTGATACATTATCAAAAGAAAAGAAGAAGGTGTTTGTAAAATGGGAGGGTAAGATGTTCGTCAAAACATGTGGGGCAACATGGCCATGTTGGATTTACTGGTTACACTTCTTTTAGTGTAAATATATATGATGCGGCGGTGTGGTGGTGGCGGTGGCGGTGATTGATGGTGATGGCGGGGACTATTGGCAGTGGTGTCGAGTGGTGTAGGTTGATGTAAAATGTAATTGATTTAAAAGGTGACAGTGGAGATATTTTAGAAGATGAGGGTTTAGGGTGTAACTAAGAAGGTAAGGGTTTAAGGTGTAAATTAGTTCATTAAGGGCAAATTGGGTAATTTCTTATAACTCCTTCCACAAAAGGGGTTCATTAAGGGCAATTGGGTCATTTCGCATAGCTTTTTTTCAACACTTTTCAAAAATAAAAGAGGTTAGAATTTTTATAAAGTAGTATAGATATATATTGACAAATATACATTAATTAATTGGGAGAGGTGAATATAAGGCTGTCGCATACCTAAGTTTAGGTATGAAACTTTTTACATTCTAATATTTTAATCTATTAAAAACACATGGCCCAAATCATTTATCTATTTAATAAAAATTATTAAAAATTAATATGTGAGGGGTTTCATATCTAAGCGTAAGTATGAGACAACCTTATATTATTTTTGTCTAATTATATATATATATATATATATATATATATATATGATTATAATAAGAATGTGTTGTTTTGAATCAGTTACATACAGAAGGTGTGATATAGTCAAAGTTGACTAAATGTTGATACTGGTCTTTTGGAAGAAAGAGCATTACCGAACTTTCAATATATAACCTTACCAGTTTGATCGTAAGATCAACTTTTGTGGGTATATGAATGTTTGCTCCAATACGCATACAATCAACTGTTTTATCTTCCCTTTGTCTTTAGTATGCTGCTTTTCAAACTATATAAACGAGTGCTTTTTTTTTTGTAAGGCATATTAACGAGTGTTTTGATATAAGCTTTTGAAACTATTTCTCTGGCTATAGTGACTTACGGTATGGAAAATGATACTACAATGGCAAGTTGTTGGAGGTATCCATCCAAAGACGCCCTTAGGTGAAGTGTCTTTACACAAGGGCATGGATTTGCTTCAATTCATATGATGGTGTGGGTCCAAAGTAAATAAAAAATGTTTTATCTAAATATTATGTGTAATGGGCAGATGTTTAGGTATAAATTATGAAGGTAAGCATATTTGTAAGGTTGAAGATGAAATATAGGTTTGTAAAGATTTATAAGAATATGATATGGTAAATGATGTGGTAGCTAAGGGCATCTAAATGCTCGATTAGCGTTGGAGATACTCTCAAAGTGGTGGTGGGACTTCTCATCAATGTTTTAAAAACCGGTTTAAGTTGAACCGGATTCCTCGTCTGGGCGGTCAGATTGGTTGAACCGGCTGGTTCAACCGGTTACCTTTAACTTTTTTTATTTTTATTTTATAAAAATGCTACTAAACTTGTTACAATTTAACGAAAATACTCAAAAAAATAATTACAATTAACTCAAAAATAATACCAAATAGTTATAATTCAAAGAAAATATAAATTTTAAAGTGCACAAACAACTTAAAATAGCATTAAAATATACATAGTATCATATAAATTACAAAAAAAGGAAAACCAAAACCGATTGAACCAGAAAAAACCGGAAAACTGGCCGTTCAAAATAGCTAAAAAACCAGGTTTTAAAAACCAGACCTCGCTCCGGACCCCGGATAAACCGGTCCGACTGGCCGGTTCGAATCGGTTTTAAAACATTGCTTCTTATATTTAATTTGTGAAGATGACTCATGGTCAAGTAAAACAAAAAGATATGGATAGAATGTGAGATTGTGGCTTCAACTGTGATAGCTTTGGTCTGGTGGTCCGCAAGAGGGCTCTTTATGGTCTCTGTGGTTTTGTGAAGAAAACCAATACTACAGGTATGCACATGTCGGTTTGGCAAAAACTGGTATACCATCTCTTTTTCGAAGAGATGAAGAAGTGGTGGTGGTGGGGTATGTGTCAGGCTTTTGTTTTTTAATTTAATTTATGTGTGTGAGTATGTGTGGATATTTGTGTATAAATTAATAAAATATAAAGTGTTGAGGAAAGAGAAATGAAAGTGAAGAGATATTATAGGTAGTGGGTGTTCAGTTGGATTTGAGTTTTAGAAATGATGAGGTGTAGCTGAGGTGACAAAACTGAAGAGGGAAAGAAGTGGCTACCATAGGGAGCCGTCTAAGAAGCTTGTGTAGGACTTAACATGTTTGTGGTAATATGTACTGTTGCAAATGTATTTAGTGCTAGTAACTGAGAAATTAGATATAGCCTATCATAATGGCTGGCATTATATATCAATATTTTCATAACCGAACCAAACGTTGACTCAGAACGGTTCAACCGGTCAAACCGGACTGGAAAAACCGGACTCTTTTATAAATAAATAAACAAAAAAAAAAAATGAACTGGAAGATATAACTTTATAATAGGCGAACTAATGAAACAAATGGAGACATTAGTCTAGTGGTGATGGCGCCTTCCTCCTAGGTTCGATTCTTGGTTCCAATGTTCTCATTTTATTATTCTTTTGTGTATATTTAGCATAACAGGTAACCCATAAATTTCCTTTAACATGGAGGTCTTGGTTCGATCCCCCTGTCACTATTTTTTTAATGTTTTCAAAGTTGAACCGGACCGGATTGAAAAAACCGATGACCCTTCCGATTCGTGGTCCGACCAGTTGAAGCAGTCCGGTTTTCAAAACAGTGTTACATACCTGTGAAGTGGGAACTTTTCTACGTTATTGTAATAGTAATAATAATATTGTTATTGCCTTTCACACACGCACACACAAAAAAGGTTCTTAATGCTAGAAATTTGTGTTATCAAAGAAGAAAATTCTGAATTGTGATCGATACACTTTATAAACTAGTAGTACTTTGATTCCACGAATTTCTCATGTTATAAAAAATTTGCTATTAGATACCGAGTATTTCGGAATCACCGTGACGTTTTTAGGCACCAAAAACGGAAAGCAACACATAGATTGCTACTAGTTGGAAGCCCGCACGATGCGGTGATGGCGGTGTGGTGGTTGTGGCGACTGGTGGTGGTGGTGATGGCGGCGACGAGTTGTGTAGGTAATTGATGTAAAGGTAATTGATGTAAAAGGGAGTAGTGTAGTCATTTTAGGAGTTAAAAGATAGATGATGTAAATTAATAGGGGTATTATTGGTATATATCAAGTGAAAATATTTAAAAACAATTAAAAAGATGTAAGGACAAAATAGCAAGATCAATTCATCTTTTGAAAAGTGAGTGGGGGTTATATGTTTTATATAGTATCTTCCAATAATTATAAACTAGCCTTTAAATTCCTTTTTGAAAAAATCACAACCATTAGATGAAAAGCAAAAATGAATTGTGGCCCTTAGATTATTTTGCTTACATCATTTACCTTTTTTAGATTTATTTATTTATTTACTATTTACTATTA
>JAOXNX010000019.1:23496943-23508461 GCA_028566075.1 Solidago caesia
GGCATATATTATTTGTGTGTTTACCATAACATTCAGGGGGTTGGGCATATATTATTTGTACGTTTACCATAAAATTCAGGGGGGCATATATTATTTGTACGTTTGCCATAACACGGGTTGTTACTAATCATTTTCGAGAGACGTTTTATTCATGGATAATTCAATATAATATCAAATATGTAAGTTATATATATACCTAAAAATCAGAGTTAATCATATACTCTTGGCCTTGAATCTTCTTTCCACGAACCACATAATTAACCTTCTCAAAACCCCAACTCCCAAACTTATTTCCATTTCCACTACTACCTTCCTCTAATGCTAAATCCCCTTATACTCCATTTTTCATATCTCGAAGACACCCCAAAAAAAATCCATAACCTTAAATAAGTCGATGACACCAACAACAAACAACTCCAATTGACCTTATAGATTTTCCTGCAATTAAAAAGAAAACACCATTAAACCCGTGTTGAATACTCATTTGATTCATTTTCAGAACATATCAGTCGAGGATCCAGAATTTTTTAAATACCCAAAATCATAAAATTAAATTAATAAAAAAGCCCCAAAAAATTGCGATCCTTAGCAATTTTTGACACAAATTATGCTTCCTTTTTTTTTGACAAAAGTATTCAGCCACCCCAACCCGAACTGTTCTAACTTGTATGACCCATGTCACCCATCCGTTTTGTCACTTCTAGCATTTTAAATTTCACAGAAGACACTTGGTAAGTCGGTGCCAGTACCTGTTAAAGGATTACCAGGATGAATTGCAAGCATTAGGAAGATTTGAAGCCACTATCGTTGCAGGGGTGGAATTGTTGGTTGTGGTCAGACAACATTCATAACTCCTTGGGCAGTTTGCTATTGACAATGAATACAAGTTAGAACCCTAAATTCTAAAATGTAACTCAAAGACAAACATCTGAATACCATCTGAGTTCTTACCTCAAAGTAGGAATTGAAGTTCAGACGCAAAAGGAAACGTCTAAGAAAGGGGGCTCGCTGACTGCCAGCAAGCCTGCTACTACGCAATATCGTGTACAAGGAATTTGACTTCTTGTTAAATTCCTGCAAAGAATAAAAATCACCTGAGTAATCATAATGCTAAAGCTTTAACTTGAGCAGTTCAGTTGGTAATCACAACCAAAGCAAAAAGTACAAGACAAGAAAGCAACAAATTAGAGGTGAGGAGATGATCTGATTGGCAACGGGTCACAAAGTGTAATTATTTTTGCCGGACATCACGTGTAAATATTTTTGCGGGTCATCACGTGCAACTATTTGTGCAGATCATGACGGATTAATGAGCTGGGTTTAACTAATAAAAACTATATTAGGTCAATAATAATCCGACTATCTGAGTAAAACAATTTACTGATTTAGAAGGTTTTATGCAGTAAGTAATTAGGCATACACTCTGGCAACTGTCAACTTGTTTTCCTTTAAGCCATTTTTTCTCTCTTTCTTGTTACCCATTTGATAGGTTAAACATAAAACATAGCCCACATTGACCCATTAATAATTGAATGGATCAAAATTGCCACCTCTACAAAATAAACTATCTAAAACATCTACCAATCGCAAATGTATGGTTATTATTTTAAATTACCTCGGATATACGTTCCAGCTCATTGGTAATTGCATTGGTTTCCTGGTTCTCGATCTTCCAGCAGAACTGCAAGCAGAGCTTCATGATCCCATCCAATATCCTTGATACTGAACCAATATCGAGGAACGATTGTGATATCAAAGCTGACAAGTATCTGCACCAAATCTCAAAGAGTCAATTTTACCAATGAAGTAATAAAACATCATGTTTTTTTTTCTTTTTATCAAAAACTTACTAGATGAATAAAAAAAAAGAACTAATACTCACTCTTGATGGAAGTCCACCAACTCTGCAAAATCCCGTGACTCCTCTATATGAGTTTGTAATACATTCCATTGGGATTCTATTACATCCACCTGGGAAAAAAAGATTTCAGTGAATCATTTGTCTTCATACAAATCCTATTGGAATCACATTAGTTCATGGAGCTGAAAGTCTTTGTAAATCCTACCTGGATATAAAACTGAAGATTTCTAATCAAGAATGCCATATGCTCCCGCACCCGCCACATAGGTCTAAAGCATTGGCGCCTCTGTTGAGTCATTGAACCATTTACACGTTCAGTGTGACGTTTGGAAAAAATTGAGTGATCTTGTTGCATTACAGATTCCCATGACTTCTCTAATTCCATTTGTGTTCGCTTTAGCCTCAGTAAATACTGAAAAATCCTACGGTACCTGTCCATAAGCGATACTAGGTTAGTACAAGTTCAAAAGTTTTGGAGTTCAAATCACAAGTGTACTAGTATATTATCCACAATGAGAAACTCATTCTATCATTAGTAAAACATCAAAAGATTACAACTTGAATAATTTGTGGAGCCATATACCTCGAGAGAACTTCTTGTGTGAAGAACAACTGTAAGGGCCAATCAACAGAATATTCCAGGGCAATACCATCCCAGCCATCAAGGGACATCTCTAAAGAAATATCAGATAGCAAATTCGAATCACTGTCAGCATGCTTGGACTTTGATACATCTACTTTGGAAGATTTAACATTGCTCCCAATAGCAGGCATCCTGTAAGTGATTTAGGAATATAAGTATGTGAAAGCTATATGTGAACAACCTATTCTCGTTATATCTAAAGTGGAAAGTGCAGTACTTTACCGTAATGTGACTCTTGAAAAGTATTTATCATCATCACTGATGGTCTTTGTTACAGCCTGCATTACGAGTATGCATATATTTACTTCAATCTACTCACCATTTCTTGATGTTGATATGAAATAACAAAAAAATAGACTTACCAGCCGGAATGGAACCATAAGATCAGCTTCGGCAGTTGAATGCCTAGGGGGTAATCGCATCAACTGGCGGCTTTCTTCAAGAAAACTCTATCATAACATTAAAATTTTGTCATAAAGTGTATATATAATGTATAGATTTTAAGTTTTTAACAAGCTTCTATTAAATGCAAAAGAAATTGATAGCCTGCGAAATTTGCTTACTCTATTTATCCGCTAGGTTTTTAATAGTGAATAGCGTAAAACAAGAAACACTCTGCTCATCGATTACCTGGAAGAAATCACCCTTTGCTAGAAGAAAGTAATCTTTGATGGCCTTCAAATGCCCATTTAGATCGGCACGTACAACCACAAGCTGCATGTTTCATTTATAAAGGTTATACTAGGATAATAGCTGCAGTCGAACTATAAAGAAAGGAAAAATACCTGCCAAAGATGGCTTGCTGCAATAGCCCTGATTGAATCAACAGCACCCTCAAATGATCTTTTGTTAAACTCAGATGATTCCTGCAGAAAATAAGCAATGAATTTAAGATGGAAAACGAAACTTTTCAGCTTATTTGATAAGGAAAAAGGTAACAGTAATAATATTTATATCAGTATTATGAACCTTAAGGTTTATAAGCATTGATTCAATCTTATCAGCCTCTGACTGTGGCAATAGTTCATCCCCCATCAACTTTTTATGTCTTGCATCCACAGAACGGAAGGCAGAACTAGGATTACGAAGAACCCGGATTGCTTTGCCAGCAAAAAGAATGGATTCTGCCACCTGCATTGGAATATATTCTGGCAACATATCCTGCGAAATAGAGCAGAATGAGAGAAACAGATTTAATTATTCATGTTCTAAAGAACATCAACTTCTAAAATAGTCTTAAATACATCAATTAAGGTGGGAAAAATATATTAAGTACCAAGGAGATATGAAATCCCAAGTGCCAATCATTTAAAGATCCATCATTAACTGACATGCGTGCTAACTTCTCAGCCATGTTCGTGTGGGATGATGATTCACGCTCTGAGTTTCCTTCTTGCCTAAGCACATAAAAGTTAACATCCTTATTTGATAACTATTAACAGTATCATATCTCAACATATCTATGTAACATTAAAGATTCGTACTCGCAAATGAAAAATTCTCCATATTGATCGTGAAGAATCCCATAAACCATCCAAGAAGCAAGTTGATTATACATGACCTGATGTCCGTGCCAAAGAAGTCTGTCAACAACACAAAAAATCTGTTTCATGGGTATACTGATCTTCACAACTATTTGGTAGTCTCGTGGCATCAAATAAGCTTGAAAAATCGCTTCATTTATGTTTAAAGTAAATAGCCAATTCTTGTTATTTCCCATTTGTGACCTACTTTGTGATAAATAAAAATACAATACCTTTGAATGCATGCCTGCAACTCAGGCACCCCACAATGGCATCGTTTATGCAGAAGATTAAGAAGTTTCCCTCCACAAATCCCATCACGCTCGATCTCTAGAATCAGCTCATATAAAGGTGGCAAAAGAACAAAAAACTACAATAACAATCCATCATTTAGAACTAAACAAAATATATGCAACAAAATGATAAAATAATGATATCCAAAAACCCTACATTGTTCAACGACTGAGTAACCGTTGCTAAAACGGGCCGAGCATCCGAAAGCAACTTCTGCTCCATATGCAAAACCGCAGATTGGTAAACCGAAAGAACCTCCACAATGCCATTTGCAATAGCCCTCCTGTACACACTTTGACTCTTAATCTTATCTTCCCCTAAAACCGAGGGAGACTCATTTTTCGACCTTATCCAACTTAAATTACGCGACTTCGTAGCAAACCGATCAAGTTCTCGATAGTAAAACCCTAAAGTAATCACCTTTTCAATAATATCTCTGCATTTCATAAACACCACCACACATTTTACTACTTAAAAATAAAAAACCTAAAAAATGTAATAAAAATGTTGATTAATTGGATAGAAATCATAATCATATAATAACCATAAAACCCTAAAAATTTGGGGGAAATTACTCAATAATTAAAAAAATAATTAAAAAAATAGTAGAAAATGAGAGATCTACCGTTCGCTAGGTTGAAGAAATGAAATATCTGAAGCAAGTTTGAAAGTGCATTGATCGGAGATAGAGTTGTCGCCGGCGGCGGATACTCGGTGTTGTTGGTCGTCGATTATTAGGTCTCCGGTGAAGCCTAATAGTGAGAGTAGAAGTTCGTGTAACATTGTAATGCAATGTAATTTAGAGTGTGAAATTGGTAGTTTGATTTGATTAGAAATTTTGTAATTAAAGTTTTAAAAATAGAGACACTGCTTTTAAGTTTGTTTTGAGGGGGGGTTTGTTTGGGCATGTTCCCTCCAAAATACACACACATATTAACTACGTTTTTGGGTTGAGACATGTTATATACTACTACATTTTGTACACTGTAAAGGAGTTGAGCTCTTTTAAATCGAGTTCAAGTTTGATAATAAGTTTTCAATAAGCTATTCGACTTTGAATTCGTTTAGATGAAGTTCGAGCATGATAAAAAACTATTAACGAGCTATTTGAATTTGAACGTGTTTAGATCGAGTTCAAACCTGATAATAATCGAGTTCGGATACAAGTTGTTACAAGATTATTTTCCCGTGTCGGGTTTAAAAGTGTTAAAATGATAGTCTTATCATCTCATGTTAGTTTTAGGACTAATTTTGTATTGGTAAGTGTTTGTGCTTTATAAAATATAATGTGTAGACTGATGATAGAAAATAAAAGATAGGAGGGTTGCTTTGTCAAAGGGTCAAAAGATATATGTATTAAAATTACATGGTTGAACTATCTAAAATGTCATTCACTTTTATTCACTATTTTAAACATCTCCACTTGATATACCTATTTTACCCCTAATGAATTACGTAATTTACAACATCTATCCCTTAACTCCTAAAATAACTACAATATTTTTTTTTATATTAATTATTTTTACATCAATAAATTACACTACTTGTCGCCGCCACCAGTCGCCGCCATCCGTCGTCGCCACCACCACACCGCCGCCGCTACCACCATCGCCGCCACTTCGCACGGGCATCCTTCTAGTGGATGATAATTTGAATAATGGAGATTATGATTATAACTATGTATTATTACATGAATTGTTACTGTAGTTTATTTGAATTCAAAATACAAATACAAATTTAATGCATGGAATGATACATTTGTGACCTTAGTAATTACGATCACAAACTCATACTTACAAAGTTACAAGATTTTAGACCCCGGTCCTTCCTTGTCTGGTTATAACTTTTTCAAGAAAATTTATAAAAAAGCTAAACCCTATTTATGGAAGATAACACTACAACACAACGAATAAATGAAATATTCCAAAATAAATAGATGTCGAAATATTCCAAAATAAATACATGTCGGGAAACTATTTAAAATTCTTTGCAATGTATGTACACAATAAGAAGGTGATCAAATCCATGTTGGAGAAGGAGCGTACACGCAATAAACTAGGAACGAATTCACGTCCAAGTAATGGCACGTACCCTGCTTCTCCAGCAAAGATACATCACCTATGCATCTACATTATCGTATAGGAATGCAAACGGGGGAGTGTGATAGGATATCAGTTTATAGCCTATTTTGGTTAGGTAATATTGGTAGCCATGGTAATCTATTTATAAGTGCAAACAATGGCATAATACTAAGAGTATTATTATAAGTTGTTATTGCCCCTACGCCACCATCACATGAAACAGAATTACAAAGCCAGAAGTGTGTTTTTTGCAAGGCTGGGCTTTGTGGGATAAGGTAATATTTGGAAGTTTATTGCTTTGCGTGTTGTGACCAATCTATTTGATTACATTGTGGTGTGAGGTGGGGGTGGGGTGGGGTGGGGTGGTCTTTATGTTTCAGACCTTCATGTTATTCACACTTTTATTTTTATTTTTGTCAATGCGAGTAATTGCTAACACTTGAGTCATTAACTTATCATTATACAGTTTGTATAGGATCCAAATTACGTGATCGATTTATTCCGTATAGACTCGATCGAGAACCCATAAAAAGTACCGGAAACTCTATTACGTATATATAGAAGTCTCATGTAGGCGAAAAGCCAACTTGGTCATCCAGGATTCCTACAAACATTCCCTGCATTGAGAAAGTAAAATTCACAAAACAATGCAAAACATATAAGATTCTTGCTTTAACTACATTTTAGATGTTACATCCTAGCTTGTTCTTCATTGAGTCATAAAATTTTCAAGAAAATTAAAATTGAGCCGCATTTAGAAAAAGAACCATGCCAAATATTTCAAAGATATATATATTGCAACACAAGTAATATTAATAATAGCATACACTACTTACTAAATATATATAAATGATCAATGTATCACCAAACTAAACAACTTAGAAAGGTATCGACATTGAAATGTATGACCTCATACAAGCACGACTACAAGAAGCAGGTGAGCAGACCCGTGTTGGAGAGGAAGAGTACGCGCAATAAACCTGAGAACGAATTCACGTCTTTATCATTGCACGTACCCTGCTTCTCCAACATAGATCGATCACCTATATATATATATGATATGATATAATATCCATAAGATAGTAGATTAAGATATGTACTAGACTACCAGTGTGTGAGTAGTAGTTTCAGTTTATAGTGAGTTGCAATTGGGTGAATATTGGTGGGTATTTATAGGTGCACACTAAGGCATATAACATAGAGATATATAAAGAAAACACTGGAGAGTAGTAATGTTGTTTGTGGCCCCACGTCACCATCATATATCATGAGCTCACTACATCAGCCAAGGAGCTGAGTGTGTGTGCGTGTGTTGTTTAATTTGCAAGGTGTGGGGTTGGATAACGTAACGCTATGTAATGTTTATTGCTTTGCGTGTAGTGACCAATTTTATTTTGATTACATTACATTACATATATATGTTGTGGGGCTTTTGGGTTTCTTCAGTTTCAAACCTTAATGCAACCCCATCTTTTTCTTCTACTCATGTCTAATAATTGCTGATTCATTTAACTCTTGTACAGGACTTCCTTTTATGATTTTTTTTTTGTTAGGTATTCACATGAATTCCATGAAGAAAATAATAATAATAATAAAAAAGTTATTGTTTCAGTAGCTTTTTAGCAGTAACCTCACGGAAATCAGGTGTACTAAAACTTTGTTCTTAATACCAAAGGACCTTTGGTTTGTATTCAAAGTGATTTATAAACCGGGGTTTTATGGCCTTGTAGGTTTTGGTCTCACAGTGGACTAAGTTGTGATTTAAAACAACTCGATTGTTTTCGGGGTCTAAAGTGAACTTCTGAAAACAAGCTTATTGATTATAAATTTAACATACTAATACTCGACTATACTATAGCTTAGGCCTATGCCAATAAGCCGTTCTCACCCACATATTCTCGCGTTCTGGGCTTCTTTATCGTCACCACCACGTTCTCATCTATGTTCTCGCCGTTCTCGTGCCACGTTCTGAGAACCTCTATTGTTACCATCACGTTCTCAATGCCGTTCTCGCTATCCATCATCTTGAAGCCGTGAGAATCGGAGAGTATGTGGGGCCCATTTTGCTTTTGTTTTAAAATTATAGCCTAAATTTTTAAATTGTTCAATTAAGTTTATAAGCATTATTTTTAAATTTGATTTAAGCCTAATTTAAATCTTTTAATAAATCATTCATCATAGTACGCATCGCATGAGTACGATTCTAGTTTGCAAATAAAACCTTACACATTATATTAATTGTGATTTAAATCATAAACACGTACTATGGATTATTTGACTAATAACTTTTGTGTTACCCAATAATCATTTTTTTTTCTCCAGTCAACTTAAACTTTTAGGACCAGGTATATTAATTTTGAGAAGTTTATATTCAAGAAATTCTTTTAATAATGAGTGTCTCCAAAATAGTTTTTTTACTCAATAAGCTTAATGTAGTTGAATTATATATTATTAAGGTGAAATAGTGTATTTTACATCAAAATCTATTACTATTTCAGGTTCTATAAAACTGATATTATTTATTTCAACAAATTAGGTCGATCAATACAAAGAAAAGAAAATTTCAAATAAAAGTAATACTTTATAAATTTTTAAATAGGTCAGTACATAATTTAATAAAATGTTAAAACAGATTGTTGTATTGCTATCAATATTTACCCATGTATTGATTTGTAATATAAACTTATATCAAATTATTCAAACTATTTAACCATATAATTATACATAATTAAAAGGCTTGTTTTTTAATATTATGGTTCTAAAAATAGATACATTACATTAGGCATGAGCACGGGTCAAAACCCGGACCGACCCGACAAACCCGAAACCCGAAATGTCAGAAAATGGAGACCCGAGGCCCGGACCGAAAGTGGGTCGGACGGGCTCGGGATTGACCGGGTTCAGGTCGGGCTAACCCAATTTGGACCGAATAGCTGCTGTGATTACATATCATAAAAGATTTGTCATGGTTAAGTATGGAAGTTTTGAATTTCAACGGCCAAGATTTAAAGGCTTATAAATTTAAATGGCTAGGACTAAAAGTTAATTTTATTTTTTTTCTCTATGCTATGGTAGCAATATATAATTATATATATATAACTATTCTTAATACCCGTACGATGTACGGATTGACTATATATATTATTAGATTATTTTTTTATTAAAAAAAAAGATTGAACATGTTCCATCACATGCATTTAGTCTCTCTAATGATAGGCTAATAGTGAAAGACATGTATCATAAACGTATCCATCAAGATCTAGCATTACTTTTGATATTGGTAATGGTATCACCTAATCAAAAGTCACGATGGTAAAACATGGTTCGTATCGTTTTATAATTTTCAACCAGTTTCGTTATATTAGTAGATGGGTAATAATTAAATAATAAGTAATATTAAATTATAAGTTAAAAATATAGATTATTATTATAATCTACTAATTAATTTAAGATATTCTATATATTAGAATAAAAAAAATTTAATTTATATTATTATAAATAAATAAAAAAATATGATTGGTGATGGAAATCTATATTTATAGTAATATTGAATAAAATAATATTTTTAATATAAGAATTTTAATTATATTAAGTATCTATATCTATTTATCAATTAATTAAAAGTTTTAATAAAAAAATATGATGTGATGGAAATCTATATTTATGGTAATATTGAATAAAATGATATTTTTAATATAAGAATTTTAATAATATAAGGTATCTATATCTATTTATCAATTAATTAAAAGTTTTAATTATTTATGATATCTAAAAAAAAGGATAAATATAGATTTAAACGGACACATGTCAATTAAATAAGGCGCCACATGTCGATTAAAGAAAACATCAATCCTGTTTTAGTTTATTGGTAGATATAAAGATACACATATTAATATCAACTAGAGGGTTTGCGCTGTTCGATGGGCGGCATTGGTTTGTGCGTGTTGTTACGGGTATCTACTTTTTAAAGCCAATACCACAACCACACAATCTTAGATATATTTGTTCAAAAGTTTAACAAAAATCATTATAAAAGAATAGAGCACTTAATTGAAACCATTCAAACCCAGAACCACTTAATTGAAAGGCAAAACCAAAACTCTCAATTATAGATACGTTTTGTTATTAATTTTGCGGTCAATATCACAACCACGTTCAATAGTATGTAGTATTGTATACATATAAAAACCAAAAATAAAAGACAAAAAAAAGTTAAATTAAAGTTTATAATATATTAATTGGAAACCAAAACGAAAAAACTGTGCGAGAAAGCAAAAATAATACCCGGGAATAAAACTCAAACGGGGTGTGACGTGGCAAAATCCAAACACCGGTACGGGGTGCGAAAAAAAAATGTTGAATGAAAATTTCTAATTTATTAGTTGGAAACCAAAAGGGAAAAAAATTGTGCAAGAAATCAACAATAAAACCCGAAGAAAAAAAACTCAAACGGGCTGCTACGTGACAAAATCCGAGCAGTGAACAAAATGCGATATGACGGAATCTGAGTGGTGGGTGGACGGTGAGTCACTGTTCACTTCATCCACTTTTAATAAAAAAAAAGAGTAATAATAATAATATTAAGTATAATCTGTTATAAACTACAACATTTTTCAAATAAACAGAATTATTACAATTATTTTTAGGAAAAGATGGCTTAACTAATGAAAGAAAATTAAAACCAGATACATTCTTAAAGAATTTTGTTACACAATATAAAATAAAAAAATATAATATAAATATGAACTATGAAGGAACATATTAAAAGCCCCACTTTATTAAACTTCTTTGCACCATTTTAGGTTAATTAATCATTTATTTATTTTTTAAGACCTTTCTAAGAGCCCCCTATTTCCACCCTTTTAAAGCTATTTCCACCCCTTTTTTATTTTTATTTATTTTTATTTTTTACATTATTATCATGTTATTATAATTATGTTTTATATATATTATGTTTTATATATAATTCCTTTCTTCTTTTTTATTTTTATTTTTTACATTATTATCATGTTATTATAATATTATAATAGTTATTTCGGTTTTTTTCAAATAACAATAAATATTCTGTTTTTTTAAATAATAAAAAAAATTTAGTATAAATTTTTCTGTTTTTAAA
>JAOXNX010000019.1:23508561-23522135 GCA_028566075.1 Solidago caesia
CCCCCACTCCCACAAGAAGTTGGGAAAGCCCCCTTGCCATCTCATCCGCCACATGGCGCGAGATGCCCCTATGGGGGGCTTCCCCCACTCCCATTAGTCTAACCAAAACCTATCTACCGCCATCACATCACATCACATCACATCACATATGCATCATGCTAAGACTAACAGGAATGGGGGACGTCCACCACGCCCCTTTTGTCAGCTTTTTACATTTTTTTTTTTAATTTATATTTATATTATTATTAAATATGTGTGTGTGTGGAATCATATGGTACGCCCGTCCATTTTTGAACGAGGCACAGTTTTCAAGGCTCAAAAAGTGATCAAAAAGTAACATAGCACGCCCCCATTCCCATGAGCCTAAGTGGCCCAATAATGGTTTAAAAAAGCAGAATGGGCCAAAAGCAGATGTAAAATAATACATCTATAGCTTAGGCATAGCGATCCTATATTCACAATGATCAATATTTGTTCTTGTACTTCATGGGTAAAATCTTATTAATCAAAGCTATTTTAGATATGCTTTGATAATGAAAAATGTAACCATCTATCTGAGACTGAGTGACTGAGTGAGTAGTAATTGTATAAATAAATTGTAGAATCAAAACACAATTGTAGAAACAGCACACATATCTCTTCTAATTTTCTTGTTGAGATACAAAATGATCACAAATATGATTTAGTAAATACCCAGTTGGTTATATGCCTACTGTATGGGAATCAAAGAAAAACAATTACAACTTTGTAAAATACATAATGGACATTTTGGCACTCAATCAGATTACTTCAAGTTATGTGTAACAATTCGAAAAGCTTCAATTTTGGTTTCCAAATAGATTCAATACAACAAAAACAATACTCAATCGGAGGATAGATAGTCATATCTTTATCAGAGAATAGAGAGACTGATTCCAGAAAGACTTCTGACAAAATTATTAAAGAATTACTCCTTTCCCATAACCATAATTTCTCCTCATTCTTAAATAGCTTTAATACAACAATAATAACAATATCCAATCATATTAAAAACATGATATAATAGAAGTGCCAATCTGCCAATCCCGTAAAAGGTGAAGTGTTCGGAGAAATGAGATGTTGTTGTTGTTGTAAATAGATTTAATAAAGCTAGGGACACAATTCCAAAAGTTAAATATTTAAAGGGGCAAAAATGAAAAATCTAAAGAAGCAGCAAAATAGAAGTTTGTCCCTCCCTGATCCCCTAATAGCGGCACTGTCCATCGGTGATCCCATTCTCCGGTCGCTTACGTCATCCACATCATCAGTTCAAGTAATAAACATTTTTTATTAGTTTTTTTTTTTTGGTATGTAATTATTGTTTTAGAAATTGTTACAATCGGTTGTAATTCTGTCAGCATATAATAAAACTTAGGGCTTGTTTTATAAATATAATAATATTAAAAGAATTCAAAGTTCTAGGGTTTAAGAGAGCAATAGGGATGTGAATCTATAGGTTTTAATAGAGGTTGTTGAACTCTTTAGGGTTTAAATTTGGCATCAATAACCATTTCAATTCTCACTCACGGGTAGGAAGTCTTTTTACGGTAGAAATTATATTATATGTTATATATATAACAAAGCAAGAAGAATTTGATGTGAGGAGAATACCGTAGCTAAGGAGAGCCAATCAAGGCTTTACACGTCATCGTTTATGCTCTCCTCTTGAAATTCATCAAATAAATCAGAGGATTGGTGTTACTATTGTGTGGTAAAATTAGGGTTTCGCATTTTTTGGGGTTTGCTACTTTGTTTTGAGAGTGATAGAGTGTGTAAATATCTTCTAACAGCTTCTCTCATCGTCATTATCATCTTCATCGTGGTCAACTGGAAGAGGAAAGAGACCATCGCCATCATCATCTGCCTGGAAGAGGAAAGAGACCATCACCATCATCATCTGCATCGCCAAGTCAGCTAGCATGAAGTACAAGTGAATCGGTAATTCTTTTCGCTTCTCAGCTCACCCTTAATTCCTTTAATCCTTTCTTCTCACCATGGGCCTATCGTTTCCAGCTTCCTAATCGCTTCCATCTTATAATCAACTTCCAATCGAAGCCAACTTCCAACTTTCTTCTCTCTGTTCTTCCAAGTCCCAACCGGGTAATATTGAATTTCTTTTTGTAACTATTTAATTATTTATATTTTGAGGTGTTGTTCAGTTGTTTGTGTTATTAATAAAAGTGTATGCACTTATGGTGTTTGATAAAATGTCTGAGTAAAAAAGATTGTGTTAACTTATGCCTAAGTGGTTTTGAGGTGTTGTTCAGTTGTTAACTATCGAGATTATGTTAACTTGGTGACAAATGGATCCAATAACGTTTCTTACCCCTTGAACAATTGTTGTTGCTGACAAATCTGTGACCATCAATTTTCTTTCATGGTAACGTCATCCGTTTATGTACTTTTTTGGTTAGTTATGTCTGTATCATTTGCGTAATAAACAAAGATTACATAAACTGTAGTGTACATAAAGAAACAAATCAAGAGATGTATGAAACCTTTATTACAAATCTCTATATATGCTTATAATAACATGTATATTAAAGTTTTAGTTTTGAATTAGGTTTCAAGAGCTAATTAGAGTAGCTCATTGTCCCTAAGCCAATTTTTCCCATAAACTCCAAAATATTCTGTGAAATCATAAACATCACATGCCTCCTGGTCAAAACGATACTCAAAATACTAATCAGCCAACTCTTTAATGAAAAATTCAGACAGTAAATTACTTTTGGCTGTCCTCTGCAAGATGTTAGCAATTTTTTTACTTTATGCTGGTTTTTAGCATGTTATTGATAGACATTTTAAATGAGGTGAATAACAATGTATACATGTATATATCAATTTACCTTTTGAGTATGTATCACCTTTTTTACAGGTTGATTGTTTTGGCCAAATGTAGTTAGCTTCATTTCTAGCTTCCGTGCAACGCACGGGTTAAAATTCTTGTTGTAACAAAGATTCTGGTGCGCACACGTGTCTGATGCAACTTTTTACAGCTTAATGCAACCTTTTTTTTACACGTTGACGCACTTTTTTTACACCTTGATGAAACCAATAAATTTTGGTGCATTAAGGTGTAAAAAAAGGTGCATAAGACACGAGTTAGCCCCAAAATCTTTCCTACAGTTTCTTCCATACCGAGACTTCCTACCCGAGAGACCACTTCTCTTGCTCTGGAAAATAAGTAATTATATGATTTTTCGTTTCTTTTCTTAAATGTGTTGAAGTCTTGGTATTTAAGATCAAATTTTTACGTAATACTATTTCTATGCCAATAAAGGAACTTGTAGTACTAGTTCTCCTGAAAGCAATCTCTCTACCCTCGGGTAGAGGTATAACTTTCTATATCCCACCTCCCCCGTACCCCTGCCTTTGACGAAATTGGGTGGTGGTGTTTTTGTGGTCTTAAAATGTTGTTTGTATTGTGTGTTTTTGTAGTAATTACTAGGGGGTGGTATAAATATGGCGGAAAGGCAGTCAGGTGACCAACAACATCCACATGATACTCAAATGCATTCCCCACCACTTCCAACAAAGGATGATATGATCAGATATGTGATGGCATTGGAGGCTGCTTTACTCCCTTGTCTTCCTGCCAGAGAGCTTCAAGCTATTGATCGATCTCCCCATCCTTCACATCAGAGTGAGTTATTGTCTCTCTTTTTATCAAAGTGCTAGGTATCTGGTATTGTGCAATCTGCGGCATCATGGAACATTTTCTAGAATAGGATAATAACTATGATTGGTAAATCCTGACCCCAATGGCTAGAGTCAGTTTCAAACTACTTGTAAGGGAACTGATCAATTTTAGTTGTATTTTAAGAGAACAGCTAAAAATGTCATATTTAGAAATCTAGCTGAATATGAAACAGGAATGTGTAGAACAGGATAAAATCCGGCTATTGTGTATTCAGATGCTTACAATGGCGTAATTCATTTCATTTGAAGGAAATCATTTTGCTATTTTAGTAACAAAAACATAGTTTTTTTACTCATATTAAACTCGTTAGGTATGTAGAAAATACAAAAATATGTTGGTGAGTTAGTTGAACCAAATCGGGCCATTTTTTGCCTATCCCTTCATTAGTTAAAGCAGCATAACAATACTAAGCACCTTGCTTTTTCCCCCCTCTTTATATCATTCAAGTCACTAATCTAGGCTGTCGTCTTCTGGAATGGGGTTCTCTTCATTAAATAGAGCCTGTATCAAGAAAAACTTTTTAAAGCTTTCTTGTTCAAACATGTAATAAGTGGTCTATCAGAATTTACCCTCAATATGCTCGTGAAATGACTATTTCACTACATACAGGTTTTGTAGCATCATGTTTTTTTAATTGTACTTGTCTTGGGTTCTATTTTCATAAATATTCAGCTAATGGCCCTTTTGTTTTATTTTGCTGACTTAGTTGATGTGGAGAGACATGCTAGAGATTTTATGGAGGCTGCTAAAAAACTCCAACTCTACTTTATTGGTCTGCAACGCGAGGATCAGCCAACAAAAGAAGAAGTCTTGCAAAAGGTATGGATGACAATGATGATTTATATTTTTTGTGTTAAAACTTTACAGTTAAGAAACATTACTAAGTAATGAAATATACTTGAAACCTTTTTAATAAATTGCAGGATATTGCCATGATGGAAGAAGAACTGAAGACGAAGACTGATCTTATCAAGAAACAGGAAAGACTGATTCAGGGGTGGAGAGAGGAGTTAAAAGACCAATTAGAAAAACACAATTCCGAGTTGGAGAGGGTTTAGTGTATGATGTATCATCGTGATCATACTTGTGTTGTTGACCTTCATTCTATTGATTAATTGACAGTATTAACTTGTACTTGCCCACACTTCTTGAATAAAAAGGGATTTCCATTGCATTTCATTGGGGCTTGCAAGCATTTCTTGGAGAAGGGTGAACTTCCAAAGAAATCGTGTTCCAAAGTTTTAAATGTGTGCTTTCGGGCCAAATATTTATGAAAATGCAGACTTTAAGTCCAATGATTGACATCGTCACTTTTCTACTGTTTAACAATTCCATATGATGATTTAGCTGTCGTATTTCCTGTCTCAGTTTCAACCTGCATCTTTTTTCCTCAAAATTTTACTTTTTTCAAAATCCAAAATCCATAAAGCAAGAATACCATATCGAATCCTTGGGTTGAAATTGAAATCAAACCCAATATTCAATATCAAACCATGTAATCAAAGGGCCTTTGGCAAAGAAGTATTCATGTGAGCTATCAACCTGTAAACAACTTATGCAGTCAAATGGTGTTGCACCTGGAGTAAGAAATCTTGCCGAACCTGGTAACAAGGCTCTCCCGGTAACTCTTTTGGGTGTTACGAATAAAAGAAAAGAAGGTAAAAGACACATAAGGTGCTATCATGATTAATGAAGTTAATGAAACTACTAAATCAATCTAAAACCCCAACATTCTGAATTGGAGAGAGTTGTTTAACTTGGTGACCACAATGCATAGACGTTGACATTCATTCAATTAGAGATGAGCAAAAAAACCGGTTATTAATAACCGGTTATTAATAATCGAAACTGAAACCGGTAACCGGTTATTAATAACAGGTTACGGTTATTTGAATAACCGACGGTTAGTAACCGGTTTTGGTTTTCAGGTATTCGGACCGGTTATTAACCGGTTACTAACTGGTTTAACCGGTTAATAACCGGAAAATAACCGAAAAATAACCGGTCAACGTTTGACCAATAACCGGTTTCTAACCGGTTACTAACTGGTAATAACCGGTTTGTTTGTTTTTTGACCATTAACCGGTTTCTAACTGGATACCCGAAAAACCGGTTTTTGCCCACCTCTACATTCAATTGTTTAGTTGACATTATTGGCTAGTGGCATTATTGGTTGCGTAGTTTGCACTGCCAAACACTTCTTAAATGAATAGGAGTTTCAACCAACAAGCATTCCTTGAATACAGGTGGACTCTCATACAATTGATCGTGTCCCAAAATTTCAAATTGCATATTTTGGGTAAAAATAATTATTTACATCTAATAATCGACAATAACTTTCCTAGTATATAAAGACCAGCTTCAATTCCAGCTTCCATTTTTACATCAAAAATGTATTTATAAAGGAAAACAAAATACTCAAACACCAAACCAAACCTTCAAGTAGCACCACAAAATCAAAAATCCCCAACTATACACCTGATGCAAAAATATCTCAAAACTGAATCATGCTTAATTTTGAGCTGTGGGTCAAAAAGCTTGTAGAGCTGATTATGATTCAAGATTTCGAGTTGGTTGATAGTTTATAGAACTAGAACCCGTTACATAAAAGCAGACATGGGGACACTACCCGATGAATTTTAACTGCTTGTTGCGTTACCCACCCATTACCATTGGAGTCCATTAACTTCTAAATGTTCAAAATACATTAAGGTAGAAGACACATAAGGTAGTACTATAACCAGATAAAGTACAGCTTTTACTACAAAATAATCTTGAACACATAGAATGCTAACATCTCCCATTGATTTACTAGCAATCAAAGAAACGTAAAACAAATAAATCTACTTCTTAGCATAGGTGATCAACATAGGGCTTTCAGGATTAATCTTAAACCCTTGGAGGCTATGCATGGCAAGAGTCGCCTGCATCTCATCTCCATACTCTATGAAAGCAATGCCTGGTTTTGCTTCCACCATTCTTACTTCCTTGAAGCCTTGGTGTTGGCCGAACAGCATTTGCAGCATCATCGGTGAAGTTTGATGAGGAAGATTTTGGATGAACAAAATGCTGTTTGGTGGGGCTGGTGCCTCAGGCATCCCAGATTTAGCACCACCAACGTATGGTATTTGCGATAACTGCACCAAAGGTAAGAGACAAATTATTGAATTAATCATTTTGGCATAACCACACAACTGAAGTATACAAAAAAGACGTAACTATTCGTGATTAACACTACAAAAGTCGATCAAATGTAAATATGCTTACCGGAGGAGGAGCACCATATGCACCCACATAAGCCTGATTAACACCAGTTGCTGCTTGATTGGCATCATGTTGACCCTTCCGCTTCTTCCCTGTTACATGAAAAACATTATAACCACTGGTAAGAACGTAATAGGCATCCAAAAGGATTGTCTACGGCAGCACAACTTCTCTCCTTATTCACAGAAATTTTGGTCAATATGGTTCGCATGAAACTGATTTTAAGCAGAAGTATCAATAACCCACGGGGAAGAATATAATTTGACGCCATAATAAAAAAATCCACAACTCTTGGGTTTCCTTCTGATCAATTATACCCCGATTCTCCTATATTAGCTAGTCGAAAATGGTTCACCCGGGCTTGCATCCTCTCCTATTCGGAAGAGTAGTTGGATCTTATTCTCTGTGGGGGGTGCGCCACCAGAAATCGGGCTTGAAGCTCTCACCTTACCAACGAGCCGACTACTATTCTATTTGACAATTGAGTAAATCCATCGTAGGTATTTAACATCTCTGGTTATGAACTTACTTATATAGAAATTTCAATGCAGAAGTTTCAATGTATAGACCAACCTTTTGTTATGTCTAATGAACAGCTGATCAAAAAAAAAGACAAGGGAGGCAAACTTGACCGAAACTTTTAAAAGCAGGTTAGTCTGGGTAGTTATCTATATTTTTCAGGTTTGGTTTGGCAAAACTTTAAACTGCACAACGGGTCATACTGGAAAATCAGGGACAGGCCTAACACCGGATTGTCAAGGAATCAACAGCGGAGAGGAGAAACTTAATAAGAGAAATGCACAATAAAGTAGTCAATTATCATCCAAATCGTCATAACATTTAAACAGCAGAATATAAATAAGAAAATCAATCACACTATAAATTTAAAATTCCAACCCAAAACCTAGATTCAACTTAAACCTAAGAACATGAATCGTAAATAAAAACCTGAAGCAAAAACTTGATTTTAAACTTGAACAAAAAAATAACTTTATTAAAATCTTAGAACACCAAAACTCACAAAAAATCATTTTGCAATGAAGAAATGACATTGATCATCATTGTGGTCATCATTGAAGGCTGCTATCTCTCAAAGTTTAAAGAGAGACATAGTGTTTTAGTATTTCCGAAGTTTTGGAATTAACTTCCCTATAAATTTTTTGTTATTCCCCAGGGTAGTTCAATACTTTCTTAAAAGTTAACGTTACCCAAGAGCTTTGAAAATATGCCTTTTTAATGTTTTCATTGTTAAAATATTAGAAAGCACTATTTACCCCCTGAAACTCCCTCCTCTCTCTGAACGGGTGAAAAATGCCGGCCTCTTGGAATGACCATTGCCAATCCACATCAATGACAATTATCGTTGCTTTGTCAATGCAAATTCCAGACTCGAGAGCTTTTTTGTTTTCAACATTCGAAGATCTTTATCAAATCAATTTTTTGTTTAATTAATTTTTTTCAATGCAAATTACAGGCGATGAATTTTAAAATTAAGGTGTGATGTGTATTCTACTTTTGTTAGGCTATGAGATTTTTGTAATATATGAACAAGAATCCTGACTTTATTCATAAAACTTGAATTTTTTGTGTACAATTTTTCATTTTGTTCGTAGAAACTGTTGGAGGTACACGTTTGGCACATATGCAGATGATGATGATAATCAACTACTTAAGATGTACTTCTCTTCTTCAGTTTTACCCGGTTCGCTATTAATTATCTGCACAACCTTAACCCGCTTTACCCGCCCCTTATTTTTCATGATATTCCAACATGATCCATTGTACAATTCAAAGGTTAACCAAATAAACCATGAAAATATAGAAACCTACCCATAACCCCCTTTTAAGAGTTTGGGTCAAGTTCAGCGCATCTAATTTCATGTTTCTTAAAGTTACATGAATCGTGACACTCCACGTACAAACCTTCTACCAGTATTATAAAAGAAGTCATTAAACTTTCATACATGTTTCCACTGAAAAACTTAGCCCATTCTTGAAGTGTTTCATGTCCTTAGGTATTAAAAGGTGCTCTAAACAATGTCAATATAGAAAATAATATATATCTTACCTAGTTACCAATGAGATACTATTAAATATAACTCGCTACCTCAAGACCACACAAGACACCAAGAACAAAAAATGTCACCTTTTTCATCATGCCTCTTACGCCTTTCACGGGGTATGAAAGTGCCATCTGCTTTTGCTATGACATCTGATTTTGTTTTAGCATATTGTATTCTCTGTAATCATCAAATGAAATAATATTAAAACATGTCAAAAGGAAACATTGAGTATGACCAAGTACCATGTGTAACTATTTAGATACTGCCTTTTTTTTGCATAAATTACCAAGTAGATGGATAAAATTTCATGACTGGTTAAAAGCATAAATTCAAATTTAAGATAACTCATTTTGGAATGCACAATCAAATAGCATTAGTGTCTAAGCTATGAATATTTTAGGTTAATATTTCTATTCCATGAAAAAAATTAAAACGTGTGGAGATTTGAAATCATGCATAAGAAATATTATACTAGTTTTCATTGCACAAACCTACCACATAATACATAAAAAAAATAAAATAAAATAAAAAAAGAAAACAAATCCAACTAAAATAAGAGGCAGCAAAGAGTAACTAGATTTCTAGGACTTATATCCCTTTGCTGGCTAAACTACCAGCATCATCAATTGAGTTAAAGATTGCATCTTTTTAATTTATAGTAGTGCCCATCATTCTCCAATTCCATTTCGCATTTTATAAAGCTCTACTCGGAAGTAAATTTTTGACATTTCCATGTTGCCATAATACCAACTAATAAAATTTTTACTTAATGATCACGCAAGTTTTTAAAATACTTTACTACTATATTAGTTTTCTTACCGTGCGTAACAGAATTTACACTAACAAAGTAACAAGTCACTTTTATACATCATATATCGTTACCATCTCTATATATCTAATACAACTATTATATGTAATACGAGCTTGAGGGATAAGCAATAACAAACACTCTTTCAAAAACTGGTCATCTACTTATTTATAAAAGCACAATACCCCACCCCATTTTTTCCGAATGCGTATCAAAAGACTTAACAAGTTTTTCTTGTCCAGTTATCCTCCTTTCACTTAAGCCCTAAGGTTCTCTACCTCTATGTTTCTAGCACTTGGCATTGTTTCAAGTGAAACCCTGGTGACTTAAAAGTATAGATGTAACTAAAAAAGGTGGAATTGAACATACCATCGGTTTGTCGTAGAATGGAAAACCTTGCATTTGTTTCAAAGCAGTAGTCGCAGACGAAACATCCTCGAAAACAACCCATGCTTGTCCTTTGTGTTTTAGGGTTTTAAATGCTAATATCTCCAATATTTTCCCAAATTGTGAAAACACAGCTTGCAGTGATTTCTTTAATTCTATATAATTTAAAAAAATATTACACAGTTAATATAAGTCTTAAACAGCTAAAAGTATTATTCACAGTAACTAAATTAGGTCAAAAAATTATATATTTATACAAGTTAGTTAATGTATGTAAAAATAAATAAAAATAGGATAAAAAAAAAAGGATATATACCGTCGATTTTGGTTTTTTCATTGAGATTATTGATGTAAATGGTGTTGTTCGGTGGTGTATCGCCGCCGCCGACCGCCATCTCCGCCATTGTTTATATAATGTTTTTTATAATTATTTTACTGTTTCGATCCTGCTGAAAAAATTCAGGCAATGAAGAACGCTTTTCTTAAAAAAAGAATTCTAGAGGGATTGTAAGGCCCAGATATAAACTGTGTGTTTATTTATTTCTTTCTATTTTCCCAATGATGGCCCAGGTTTGTAGTGGCCCAATATTGATGTAATGGGCTTATGTTATAAGTTTATCAGTCTTGACTCTTGACTCTTGAATCAAATCCTACATCTTTGGTGTCTCATGCATAGCAATCCTCGCCGCCCACGCCCTTTCTTCAATTCCCGATTCTCGACACCTGCCTCGCCTTTCGGTGCGATAATGTATTTTGCAGCTGCCCAGAGATTTGTTTGTCACTTTTTAAATCATTGAATTAACACGCTACCTTATCATGTTAGCCTCAATTTAATTTGTCAAACATCAATGATTATGTTCTTTTAGGAGAAAAAGAATAAGATAAAGATTATTATTATTATTGTTATTATGAAAAAATTGTTGTTATTTTGTGGTATCAAAAACGCACTAATAACGGGAAAATAATATTATATTACACTCTTATATTGATATTGATAAAATCACTATTTTCAAACTTACATCATTGAAATGACATAATAATCAAACCAATTTTAAGCCTACAATATCGATCAACTTGTCTTGAACTTACAACGACACCGAGACTTAAAAACAACATAAATAATAGATAAATATATAATAAAGTAAATAAACCACAAACTAAGCTCAAATCTTGACAGCTAAACATACCAATAGCAATATTATTAAGTATTAAGGAAAATCACTAGGTCTGATACTTACGTTAAAAGCCAACCATGACCCTCTAGCCTGATAAGGAATCCAATGAAACCTCAATCAAATATTTCTTGTCAAACAAATAGATGGTAGAGCAAAATGTAGTGACGGTTGATAACAATTTTTTTTTAAAAAAAGAAAAGAAAAAACCTCAAATTGTATTCGAAATACTAGTTGAAAACGAGAGCGATTGTTCCAACCATTGACAGTTTGACACTTAATTGAACAAAACTGGCCCTTTCCAACTTGAGACCATAAATATTCCTACACTGTGATTGCCTTGTACCTAAAGGTGCCCAAAAGCAGGTTTTTTTAAAACCCTACCTGAACCCGAACCCGACCCAGTTTTTGGTCAACGGGACCAAAACCAGGTTTGACCATATCCGAACCGGGTTCAAACCGGTTTTTGACCCTTTTTTCTGGTTTTTTTGACCAAAAACAGAGCCTGACCCGATCCTGAACCGGTCTCTACCCTGTCCGTAAACCCGAAATTCCGAAGCGGTTTCAACCCGACGGTTTACGTAAAACCCGAACCGGTTTGGGAAAACCGGTTTTTCCGGTTTTGACTTCGGTTTATTTGAACCTTTTTGCCCACCCCTACTTGTACCTCAAATGCATTTTATAAACTTGCACTTTACCCGTTTAGACTACTTTTATTTTTTGCAAATAGTTAAGTTAGTGTTGTGTATATGGCTTAAAAACAATATCATACAAATAATCTTTTTGTGACAGGGTGGATTTCCAAATCGATTTTTTCATTTCTTATAATAAATGTTGGGAAAATAATAGGTACATTAAGCTAAGCTGCACCATCTTATGTGCTGCGATGATAAGTTTTTAAATAAATAGGGATGATTTTTATTTGATTCGAAAAGCTAAAAGACCAGGAAAGAAATTTTGTTAATTTCTTTTTTGTCTTTACAGCCACCCAAGTTATATCCAGCACCTATTAGCCCATAAATAAATGTAATGTATATAATCTGACTATCTGAGTAAATAAGTTTTGGTTAACGATTATGTCTAAATGTTAAACCATACGAGTACAATCATTACCTTCTCTATATATTATGTATATGACGAAATTACATATCATTGACATAAACATTCAGGTTACGGTTTATATATAGGCATATGACAAGGCATATGACAAATGGATCCAACATTTTTGTCAAGTGTACCCATAAGTCAAAAAGTATATATAATTATATAATGATTAGTAACTTTTTATATAATATATATAATGTATACTTTTTCTAATTTCTAATATGTGACCTGAAAAGGAAAAGGAAGTGTCGGATACTCAACAATGATCCGTAGATTCCGACCATAATGACCTTTACCGCTTTTCTTTTGTTTTTTGTTGTAAAAAGTTAAAATAAATAAAGATATTATGTTGCGTAAATATGGACTTTTTAATTGGTGGGCCATAAAAAGTGCAATGGACCTCTATACACTAAACCCAACCCGATTTTAGTAAAACCCTATTCCCTCTATAATTCTATAAATACCCTTCTCACTTTTTTTAACATACATCTCTCTAGCTCTTCCTACTAAACCTCATAAACCTTCGAGTTCATTGATTGCAGCAGCAGCAGCTACAGAAGTTTGTTCCTAGAACTTTCTGTAGTTGCAACCAAAGCATTCATTTATCAAGTTCAATTTCAATATCATCATCAATGGCAGCATCTATTTCCAAAGCTAAAATCGTGTCATCATTCATTGTTGATCAATGCTCACTTGTTGCTAGGTAATTTATATATGTTTTGCATTAACTAAATTTTGTTATATATGATTTAATACTTTCATTTTAGTAAATACTATATTCTATAGCCAACGTGTGTTAGTCTATCTCTTATGGTTCAATTCCCGATATAGATGAATTTAGAAATATTTAGAGTAATTTAGGAATAAAATTAAAAATGATGCAACTTTAGTCGTTAAAATAAAATATTATATTCTATAGGTTTTGTGTTTGATTATTCATAAACCTCAAAAGATGGATCTATAAAAATTGCTGCGTATTTATTTATGGGGATAACTTATATGATGTTAACAGTATATAGTTAGGTGATGTTAGTGAATGTTTGTGAGGGGAAACATTA
>JAOXNX010000019.1:23525832-23541406 GCA_028566075.1 Solidago caesia
CCGTTCGGTTTTAAGAAAAACAAAATCAAACCAATCGGTTTGGTTCGGTCTTTGGTTTTTTTATGTTTTCAGTTTTTCGGTTCAGTTTTTCGGGCGAATTAGTAGGGTGTTTTCCCCCATCGGGTATTTGAAATAGACATTTCAGCTTCGAGGGAGCTCTCTAGCACGGACCCGGTTTAGACAACGTATGCTAGACCTCCCGCTGTCAAACCGCGACACGAAGCACTGATAAAGAAATTCATCTTTCAAAAAAATTTGTTTAACTGATATTACGGTAAAAAAAAATGGTTTGACCCCTAACTCGAAATCTATCCACCACTACAACATGCCTAGCTAACAACAATTTCAAAACTACCAAAAAATGCAACAATTAAAATTGTTGCAATCGCAACCTCGATTCCTGTCACATTCTCAACACCATACCAAATCGTCTTTGTTAAGTCATGTTTTGAATTTTATTTTAAAACCTTTAAAGTAAAAAAGCTAAAAACCATCTCCAAAGTGTTTTAGTGACAAAGCATCTTGAAGGTATTCTAAGTTAATTGAGTTCGAACCTCATTGAGCAAATATCATGCGATGACTGGGATAAAAGTTTGAAACCACCAAATGAATACATGTTCTCGTGTCCATTAGAGTCAAATGCTTAACATTAATTTCTTTCTGTTTATCCAGTTTTTATTTTGAAATATTTAGTACCTTTGATGAAAACCGCACCAATATTTTATACCTACAAATTGCAATAAAAAAAATATTGTATCTTTAAGTGAATACTTAAAGGATAATTAATAATTTATAGAGATTTTCTTACATCTCATTTGTAATGAAATAAAAAGTTTATGCTAAAAACGCATAAAATTTTCGTTAAGATATCCAACGAAATCCCTCTTTTTGTATAATATAGCAGAAATTATATAAAAAAAATATTGATTTCAATGTCAACGATATCCAATCTTGTCATAAGTAGATTATAAAAAAGATAAGATGTAAGAAGTCTTATAAAGAAACTGCTTACGAATCTAGACAAATATAACAAGATATTGATTCACCTCTGTTTTAACTCTGCTCTTTGTTATGTTAGTAATACTATGTATTGCACAAACTAATAAAACTTGATAGTTTGTATTGTTTTTATAAGAGAATGTTTATCACGTTGTCCACGATTATGGCACTATATTTCTGCAAAACAATACTTGGGAGTATGATTTTCTCATACTAATCCATTTAAAACGTGAGTTCTCTTTTGTACAGTGAAAATACACGGTTAATTGTGATCCAGTAACTTCGTGTAAAATCACAATTTTACTAATTCGTGAACAACCTCAAATGCTATCCCCAAATATTATGTTATTATATATAAATATAAATTTTTCTTGTTACATTTGACATAACACACATTACACATATTTACAAATTGTCCATGATAGGACTAAAACTAACAATATATTGTTTCTAGTTTTATGTCTCATTTTATTTCTAACCTTTATGTATATATTTACTTGGTTACTTCAAGCGATATTACTTGTTAAACTGGCTAACAAGACTACGGTAATATTAGATTGGTTGACTTTTGGGAAGTATTCGTGTTGCAACCTTTGCGATCGATCTCATGGCCCACATGCGTTGGGGGTTGACACAATTGTTCTATAGGTAAAAAGGTCTTTAATTAACTCCAATTAACCATACAACCCAATAATCTATATCTGTATCTGATCAAAGTTAGATTTATGTTTAAATAACAATAACATTATTATCGATCATATATGGCTAAGATTAACATATTTATTCGACATCAGGTGAACACATCTTGAGACCAAACCACCCTCATAAAACATCACATCAACCAGTCCAAATTCTTCTGGCCTTTAGACTCTAAATCATCGCAATCAAACCCACAACTGCACTGTGGCGACTCCTCGAAATTCTGAATGTCGAATCTTACTGAAAACATTCCAGCCGAAATATCCACCTCATCTTCGTTGCGAATTGCATTCTTAACATTTGCCCGCATAAACAAATATAATCTTACACTCACTCCTCTCAAATTCGTTATCTGGTTTGTAGTGATCACTCCACTGATCATCTGGTTGAACATGACATAATACCCGTCAAAGGAAAAAGCACATTTACCAGCAAAGCTAACCACGAACTCTCCGGTGACTCTGTCCAGGGTGTAACCGATAATGTTGCTGGGAAGCAGGCCTGGTGGGAAATTGTATTCTTGTAGCATATCATGCATCGTTGGCAGTTGGGCAACCGTGGCACAACTGAAGAGTAGGAGGATGAATGCTGATTGTAAACATACAAACCTATCGAAGTTGGAGTACATGGTCAATAATTAAGCTATGTGTATTTTGATGAATTTGATTGTAAGATCAATGATAATTGTAAAGCTGGTGTTGGTTAAAGAAAAGGGACACTAGTTAGATGTAACACATTTTTCTTATGTCCGTCATCTAAGGTGTTTTGTAAACCTATGCACACACAAATCCAACAACTTAACATAGACAATCTGTATGGGATTTTCAACATTTATACGTATTTTCGAAGTAACTAATTACAAATCTTAGACGTAATAGAAGTATCTAAAAACCAAATGATATATAATTGGTGTTCTTTCATGGCCCAAAACACCCCAGGCCCAGTGAGGTTCCAAGCACAGAAAACAGAACTCACCCAACAATGTCTTGTATATGCCTTCTTCAACTTTCTTTCACATACACGATCCGCCTGGTATCATCACTAGATATCAAGATCTGATATTCTATTTCACTACCCATTGTAACTGTATACACATTTAATAAGTGAAACTAATTAATTATGTGCACAACAAGCTTCAAAGTTCATTTACACACTACAGATTATAATTAATCTTCAACTAATATCAAGATTAGGGATGACAATACACACCTAACCCGGTGATTCGGTGTCCAACTTTTAGTGTATATGGATCGATTAAATGGAAATGGAGATCATTCAAGACAGAAGAAAAACTTCACAATTATTCATTCAAGACGATCAAAAAAACCATGATCATATGTAACACAAAATTAAGCATCCTCTTCAACACAATTATTTATACATACATTAAACTCAGAGAACACATCCCGGAAACCCGAACAGAGAAAAACTTCATCCGTTTTATGTAAAATTAAACTCTAAGATGACATCAAAAGTACATCCTCCAAAAACATCATGTTGTTGCTGTTACAATCAAAACCACAACCGCATTGTGGTGATTCAACAAAATTATTAACCCCAAATCCAGCAGACATGATCCCAACCGAAAAATCGATATCATCGCCATGACGACTAACTTCAACAATGTTAAACCAAACCAACAAGATTCTTACACTTATGCCTTTAAGATTCTTTAACTTCCCTTTTTCAATAATCCCACTAATCGTTGACTTATATTTAAGGTTATATCCTTGGATTTTGAATGTACATGTTTGGTCTAAATAAGCTTTGAATTCACCGGTGTCTTTGTTTAGCTCGTAGCCGGTGACACCCACCGGAAGAAGGCCCACAGGGAAGTCGTAGGCTAGTAGCTCATCGTATGCTGATGGTGAGTCGTCGGCGGCGGCGGTGGATATTGGGTGGTTGATGAAGATGAGAAGGAAGAGAGATGATAGAAGAAGAAATTGGGTGGGTGGAGTAAATGGTGCGGTGGTGGTTCGCCGGAAAAGACGTGATTTCATTTTTGGTGTGTTGTAAATAGGTTGTGGATTGTTTTGGTTATCTGTATTTATTGGGTTTCCTTGTTTTTTTTTGTTTTTGTTTTTTAAGGCAGATAAGTAACAAATTCTCCCCCACGCGAACTGGTTCGACTCCTGACAATGCCTTAAAAATTTCCTTGTTTTGATTGTCATTATTATATATGTACTTGGTTTTATTCATATTCATATTATTTATTACGGAGTATTTATTATAGCAAATTGGATTCATGTAACTTTATGCATCTTCTTAAACAAATACGATAAATAGTCCATAACTGGTATAGATAATCACTTGTAAGGTATTATGCATAGTAAAATGTGGTCACATATGATTTTTTTGTTCGTATGTTTTTGTTTTTTTGCTTTGTTTTAATCATCATATAAAATCAATGTATTGTGAAATATTGTACGAGACTTTGTCAGTTTGAGACTTTCCATACCCCGTCTTTGATAATATTGAGTATTTTTGTTGTTGTTGTTGTTTGTCAATTTGAGACTTCATAAACATAATCCGTAGTAATCTTATTTGAGTTTATATATTTCAATTCAATGCTTATGCACATTTATAAAACTCATCTAGACAAGCCACATCTTTATTTTCTTCACCCACTCTTCCGGTCATCGGTAAATCAACGGTGTAGGGCTTCAACTCCTTCAAGCCACTCGTTTTCATTTCGGTAAGAAAATGTACTTTCACTGATCTCTATTTGAGATCCCAATCAATATAGTTTTTTAATTCACCAAAAAAATGCATAGTAGTAAAGTTTTTGTTTTGTTCATTGTATATTTGTTTGTATTTTGTTGTTAAAAAGATTTTGTTCCTGCTTGGTTTACACACATGTGGTTTACAGAGGTTCCTGAACAGCTGGATGGTCGGACGCAGATCGGTGGTGGGAGGCATATTCTTTTGAACCACTTTCCTAAGAATCTCACAATTCTATTATTGCAGTTTGTCCCATTCTAAGATACCCCTTTTTATTTGAGCAAAATACGTCTCCAGTAAATTAACATTTTGGAAACTTCAAATTTTTTTAATGTCGGACAAAAGCATTTCTACGTGGATACAAAAAGATGTGTATCAACTACAAACAGACTACAAAGTTTAGAGCCCAGACTACTCAAACAAAAACCCCCAACAGCACTTTGGCTGTTAAATAAGCCCAAATGTACTTAACCCTACTAAGTAAGCACTAACCATATTTAGAATGCTTTTAACGAGAGCATGTAACATTTCGCTATAGAATTCCTGGATGGAACGATTTTAGATGTTAAGCACAAACTTCACAACTAGCTACTTAATTTTGACTTAAAGGCTATGTTTAATATGTTAATTGTTACACATAAATATAACATATCACTTAAGGGCTATGGTTAACATGTTACACATAAGTATATTGTACATTAAAAATAAACGTCCCCTAAAAATAATGATATATATTCTGGAACATTATGTTTATACGTGTCTAAACATATTAATCACAGGCTTAGGGCCATGGATAGTAAAAATCCAATACTATCTATGTAATTTTTATCTTCTCTTATAGCATTGTTTACTGAATACTAATTGATCTCCACATCAGACAGAACTATGAAACCAATTGTGATCAGAACGACCAACTGTCAAGAATCAAGATGCTTATCAACGTTGAGATACACAGAAATAGAAGTCAAAGGTTCAAACTTTGGCTAATGCAAGAAAATGAAGAGGAAAAAAAAACCACCACCGTTGCCCGTTAGTCTCTTTTTTGGGGGAGCTTTACCCGAGTCGAGTTTGAGGCGGTAGAGTCACATTGATGTCAATGATCAAACATCTTTACCAAAAGAACATCAAAACGACAAAACTATGACCTGTGACAGCTGGGATTAAGCACTAAGCCATCAGCTAACTACAACTTTACAGAAGTGGATTTGCTAGCATCTTTTCATAAGCATTTAATTTAACAGAAAACTCATATTAGTTCATTACTAATCGAAAATCACTTGATGCATATAAGAATAAAGAATTTTACACAGATGGTTATTTAATTCTATATACAATCTCATATCACCGGATCTCATAGTGGAGCCACGGTGGGGATGTCCAAAAAAAAACAAAATTAATCAACATGAATTTCACAAACATGACAACTACGAGGTATTCTTGAATTGATCCAGCATCAGCTCTATGTTCAACCACACCAACACCAGTTTTAAACATGCCTTGTCCAATTTCTTCAGCTCGATACAAGTAAACAACACCTGAGTTCATAGACACCTAACCGTTATTAGCTACAACCAAATTCAGTAAACCCTGCAGATGACTGGTCAGGAAGCATGCAACTCTTGAAAAGCAAAATAACAAGGAACTTAGGTATGCTAAAACCCAAAAGATGTTTAAACAAAAGTCCTTAAGAGACGGAAGGTCACCTCTATTTAGGCAAGGGCAACCATTATTTTTGTTGTTTCCCTATGCAATAATCTAGGATTACACACAAGTTACATAGACAAGGTATATCATACATGATGGATACTGAGGTGAAAACAATCCATCCCACAGAACACTTGGGATATGGGGAGGGTTAAGGTGGCAATTTCAACCCATTTGTCTAAAAGAATTTGAACTATGTTCCATCTCTAAGGATCAAAGAGGTTAAGCTTGAAGAAATTTAACTAAAAAATTTGCTGAGATTTATTGATAGTGTGTTCAAATTCAATAATTCAAATGCATGCAACCTCCTATAATGCAACCAAATGACCTGTGCTGGTAAAATGCTTTATTATAAGAAACAGAAATATTTAATACATGCCTTACTACTAGACCCGATTAGACCTGTTTGGTCAGGCACAACTAGTAAAAACTTACTTGTTTTGACCAGAACTTGAATTCATTACTCGAACCTTACCCTACCATTATTTCACTTGTAAGTCGGGGAAGGAGGACTAAGACGTAGAGTGGGCTCTCTCAAGTTACAAAAGGCCATGTAGGCTTGGCAAGCAAAAACAAAACCATCCTTGACATCTCTGGTATATTTAAGAAATCCTGAGATGACCGGGGGATCGGGGACAACTAATTATATACTACATTCTTGCTATCTGATACCGAAATTATATGCATCTATTCTAACTAAAACTTAGGCACCTATGCATCAAGATCTTTTTTTAAGTCAAGTATCTTCACGTTAGTGGAATGTGAACTTTTTAGTTTTCTATTATGATATGCATTATTTGTAGAGGCCCTTATTCTATTTGGTGAAATGTGAAAGGGGGTATTATTCGTGATTTATCTAGCTTTGTTTCATGTATTTGAATGTCTTTTTGTTTGCAATTTTTATTGCAAAATCTACGCTGACAATGTCATAGACAGGCGACTCAGAATGGAAGCAATGCGGACTTGCTTTTAAAGAATATGCTTAAACTTCTAATATTAACAATGCAATAAACCCTAAAAATACACAATACTTCAAAATTATATCAAAGTGGTATTCTATTTTTAGTTTGAACTTACTGCGAACATAAATACTTTTAACCTTTTACTATTTCAAATGACATAATATAAATGATTTTAAAGAACGAAAAACTCCTGAAATCCCATTGGGAAGCAGGATGGGGATGTAAAATCATTCCCCGGCAAGGACAAAGGTGGGGAGTGGGAAGCAGTGGTGACTGGAAATGGGGCAGCCAGACCCACACATTGTTGACATCCCTCGGTCATGTGCTGAGATATTCCTTTATCCAATTATTTAGTATTGTATGCAGGACTTGTATGAATAGTGTTAGTGGACGTAGGATGGCAAGATTTAGTATCCAATTTCCTGATCCTAGTGGTAAGATGGTCACAAGCTGGAAAGTGTCTAGGATTTGTTTTCTGAACCTGTTCTCAAGGCAAATATTCAGGTCCTTACAAAACTCTATAGTTGCCAGTTCCAGCTGATTGATATGACAGAGGGGTCTAAGTGTCTAACAGCATTTAAGGTAATACTAGTTAAACCATCTTAAACATGGTAAAAAGTAGTTATACGTAATTTGGATCTGTAATGGCTATACCCCGCATGTGTCTTCTTGAGACGCTCGTTTTAGTTGTGGTGGTAGTTGGTCGTTATTAGACTATTAAAGCAGATAACCATGCCCGAGTTACTTATAAATGGGTCGATTAAGGTTGTCTTTTATCTCAAACGGGTCAAACAAAAAACTAGCCAAAAAGGGAGCATCTCAAAAGGGTTGAATGGATTGAAAGTCATTCAAGGTCTATCTTTAATGGCATACAATCTTCTGCAACTTTTTGTTCAAAGACTTATATATTATTACTATTGTAATAATACTCATTTTATCGTTATTAATGCATCAACTTTTTATTCAGATAATAACAGCGTAACCCAACCCAACTCCTCCCTCTTTGACCACCAGAATAGATGGATTTCAACATGAAACCATTTGACCCATTACCCAAACCACCTAACCCACACATGTTTTGCCACCTTTAATGTTATCATATCTTGTGTGTATAATTGGGTGTTTCCTTCCACTCAGTTTGACATTGTTCAATACTTGTTTGTCCTGTTGGGATTTTTTGTTACGTATGTCAGGATGTGTAATATAGTAGCCTTTGTGTTCCTTTTAGGGAAATGCCCCAATATATGGTTATACAATACAGCTAACCAAAGACTTGGGCAAACGCTGGCCTATTGGTAGCTTTTAGCTTCCCTAGACTTCAGGGACGGGTGACTTTCAAGTATTAATTTCCCTATTTTCATCAATCCATTGTAGCTTAAGAAGTAAAACAGCAAGCTAAGTTCCTCAAAACTTCCAGATTTATACACTACCTGCTGATTCCTGTTTCCAACCTTGTATGTTTACTGTTATGTCCATCCTTTTACTATTTTTCAAAAAATTCAACAATAAATATACGCTCCATCCAAAACAGTAATCCACTTCTGATACCAAAAGTTCAAAATGAGTATTTCAATAAAATAACCCAGACATTTCCACTATTCTAACTTCAGTATGTTACTATGTTTCTATTTTGATACCAATTTAATAGTTTAGTATGATTCTAAATCTTTTGCTTGATCCAACCCAGACTTAATCTTATAAAGTAACTAGTTTGAGTGTTAACACATAGAATGTAGAGTTATTTGGTCATGGTATGGAAAATATTAAATTCGACTATATTAATATCATGAAACTATAGATAATTACTAAAATACAGTTACTAACAGCCTGCCAAGAGAAAACATTTCTGGTTTCTTTACTAGCTTTTTATCAGTCTTGGAGGATTGAAATATGTATCTCCAGTGTTAACAAATAGTTAGAATTAAGCCTCCGTCACAATTTTTTTAAGATCATCATCAGGACAGTAATTTAATTATCTCCTTATGCAATGAGTATATCACTCGTCCTATATTTTCTTATGAAACGTATGCCACAAGTGTATAATCCTTTCTAAACATGTGAGGCATTGCATACAGAATGAGACTTGTGTCTCCAAGAACAAGTTGGCTACTAAAAGATTCAACCACGGTCAAAAAAGCTCAAATTCCAACAAACGACATACACATATAATGGTAATATGAGCAATGTCACTTTCAAAATAGGCAAAGAAAAAATACCTGGGAATCTAGAAGCAACTAAGTCTTGAAGGTTTTTAGTTGACATCCTTAAGCCTCTTGATTAAAGAGTCTAGGGATTTTTTCTTTGGATTTTGCTTTGCTCCTCTTGATCCAAAAGTTCCAAACAGTCGCTCAGAAGGATCCTTTAGTTTCTCTGAAATGATTCCTACTTTTCTGTAATCCAAAGCATTGTAACTTCTCTCCCTGATTACTGGATTCAAAAAATTCTCTGGGTTATTGCTGAGAAGCAAATTAACTAACTGCCTCGCCTCAATAAGCGCTTTCTTCAACTGAACAGCCTCTTCTTCGGATACAAGAGAAGCTTGATTTTCAGCAAATGATTCCAACAACTTGACATCTACATCAATCCCCATTACAGCATTCAAACTGAACCTTTTCACAGATTCGCTAACTAAGAAGTTAACAATCGTTTCAGAGATGTGAGTGAGAACATCTTGCAACACCCGTTTAAGGACCTCACCGGGTAATATCTGCTGTGCAGTAGAAAGAAGAGTTTCTAAAAATATAATCACTTCATTCACATATTCATTTTCTGTCTGAGGCGGCTCATCAGTCATCCAATTCACGTTCTCAATCAATGTCATAAAGCCATCAACCTTCTTCTTAAGCAAGCTACAGAGCATTTCTTCGGCTGCATCGCGTGCTTTGGTCAGGGGAAACTTCCGCCTGCTCCTTTCCACCATCCTTAAAGGGATCCCAGAAAGCTTTGCAGCATGACGAAAGAAGAAATCACAAGCTCGTTCAAGAACAGCCATATTAGCTGCAACAACCATTGCTTGATTGACCCCACTGATTGAGGTGCCAATAAGCTTTAAAAGGGCATCGTCCAGGACTTCAGTCAAAAGCCGGTCCAAGTACTTCTTCACAACATCATAAAAATCAAGTTGTCCACCATGAGACATGAAACTAACTGAATCCTCAATGAAAGACCTCACAATTCGACAACAATCAGGCACAGTGGATGAAAATGGGGCAATATAAGGAAACGCTGGGACAATATCAGAAGTCTGTATCTGGAAAGAAAGCACATTCATGGAATACTCATACTCCTTATTCATCCACATCTGCTCAAACTTATCTGCAGCAAGAGCTTCAGCAATCTGTTTTCGACAATCAGATAACAATAACTCATGATACTTATCCCTATGCTTGTTCAACACATCAAGCAACGCATCAACCGAGTACCCATACCTTCTCAGCGTAACACCAAGCAAACTCACATAATCCTTGATCAACAACAAATGATTGGCCGTTCTCATCCTCGAAAACTGGTCTTCTAACACAGAACACATTTTACTAACAGCAGTATCCCACAAATTTTCCACTTCCATTTTATTAATCAATCCACCGCCAGTCCTCAAAACCCGATCTTCAACAATAAAAAACCCGGCAATCTGAGCAAAAAACGTCTGATGAGATTCTAGAAACGGTGTCATAGATGAAACCTGAAAATCCGAAGTCAACTGAAGCTTCCTGTTCTCAAAATAATACTTCTTAAACCCGTCCTCAAGCCCTAAAGTCTGATGAATATGATAAGATCTATACAACGGAGTAAGATCAAAACCTAAACCGCCATTACCATTATTAACACTACCGCCATTACCATACACATCATTCCCTACATCCCCAACAGAGTAACCGTCATCATCCTCTTCTTCAAGTGCATAAACCGTATCTCTCACACTAAGCCTGCTCTGTTCCTCAGCTTGCCGTTGCCTAATCCTTAACTCTTCCTCTCTCTGGCGACCAGCCGACGCTTGTCCAATCGCAACTTGTCCTAAGTTCCGACTAACTGTACGGATCTCAACTAACCAATCACCAAACTCCTTACCAATCCTCCGCTCAACATACGCTCTAATCGCGGGTATATTCTTCTCCAACATTCTCCTAAGGGTAGACGACGGTGTCTTGCTAATATAATCTCCCTCAATTGAATCAATACATTTCAAAGCCATATAGAAATTATTATTCAACAAATGAAAATTCACACGTTTACATAACTCCATCAAACCAACACAAATTCGCAACGAATCAATCGCTAGGGTTATATTTTGACACTTATTTCTAGATTCGATAAACGAATCAAGCGACGTAAGTAACGGGCCAGCAACAGACTGTAACTGGTGATTAGAATTAGAAATGCTAGATTTAAGCATTTCTACACCAGATAAAAGTGATCTGAGATCATCTACGGCCATAATAAAATCCTGATAATGAATTTTACATACTTCTTCTATTTCAGATTCTTTGGATCTACAGAAATGACGTAAGTGATGAAGTAAGGTTTCTGGTTTACCTGTAGCAAAGGTTTTCCGGATAAAAGGAGATAAGTCTTCGCCGTTGGTGATGGCGGAGGATAACAGAAGTTGATCGAGCTTGTCGCCGGAATCGCCGTTTTCCGTCGACGTAATTGGGATTTTCCGGCGACTTTTTGAAGATGAATTCATGTTTTTTGAAGATTTAGTGACGGAAATGAGTCGGTATAGAAGGAAGATATTTCGGAGATAGATGTAGGGGGATTTGGTGAGCAGGTGAAGATGAAGTTGGAGTTGGTCAGATCCGGCTGCAAACAACGTCGTATTATTGGCGGTTATCACGAATTTTCGGTCGTTTTATTTTTTTGGATACTGAAAATTATTAAGGGGAAAGATTAGATTGCATGTTAAGTAGCCAACTTAGATTAACTGTCTTTAGATTAAAAAAAAAATGTGTATTAGATATTCATTAGTGTGTCTTTGTCCAGCCAACTTAGCCAACCAACCTATTAATTTAGGGTGAAACATGAGTCAATTCGGTCTGATTATGATTTAAAATTGGTTTTACCAACCAAATGTTTAACATTCATCCAAAATATCGATTGATCGCGATCTATTCGTTTTGATTAATCAGTTTTTGCGTATTGAGCAATTCTCTATGTAGCTAGATCGGTTAGTCTGATTTGATTTATATCAATTGGTTTGGTCAAGCCGATTTTTTCTCAACATGCGTGAACCGTCATCAAAATTGTCTAATGATCAGGTATCTTAGTATTTTTTTACAAGAAATTTTAGATTTGAACCTGAATATGAATTGACCAAATAAAAGGTTTAAAAACGATCACGAGAATACTCCAGTTATGCCGTATACATTTTAATCACGTACAGGTCCTCCCCAAGTTAACTAAACATATAAAACGCCATCGTTTTATCTTAAAAAATAAATAAAACAATTAGATTCACACATCTTGACTTGAATTGTAAATGAAGTGAACATACGGTGAACGTTTCATGAGCTGTTCGGTGGAAAGTTCGTTCGTTTGACCAAATGAACGAACATGGACACGGCTCGCATTCGTTCATTTATGTTCGTGAATATTCTATAGTTTGTTTGTAAATGTTTGTCATTTATAGTCATGATTATGATATTTGGACTTTCTTTTTTTTTAACAACTTGAATGTCTTACAGAAATTATTAAATTCAAAGTTAAGCATCTTAAATAACTATTCTCATGTTATGGATCTTTTGTAATGTCGACTTTCCATGTTAATGCTTCTATTTATTTATTAGTGCGTTTGTATCATGTTGTTTTCATTTTAGTTTCTTCATGAATATGAACACAACTTTATGTTCAGCTATCCATTTATGAAACTTTTTTTAAGTCAAACGAACGAACATGCATAAAGCCTCGTTTGTGTTCATTCGATTCATTTACAATCTTGATCTTGATTGAATACGGCATCACTCATTAACAGTTTAACACAATAACAAATTTTGTTTGTTTATCGATGACATTCTACGTATGACTGATAAACACTAAGATAAACACAACATCACCTATTTGGACTTATTTTAAAAGTAAATGCTTGAATTAATAGGTATGTTATTTAGTTGTTTGTTATTATTATATATATTTTTTATAAACGGCAAAAGTTGTTTGTTATTATTTACGAGTAATTAAAACGATAAATTTACAAAGTATTGGCATTTTTTTTTTAATTGATCATTTGTATGGATTAACTTTTTTTTATATATTATAATCTTTATAAAAAGTTTTTTTATATAAAAAAAAACTACATTCTTTTTGCTACAATTTTTAGCCAATCTTTTTTTTCATTGTCACCATTAGTATCTTTTATCACTATCACTAATTTCTGTTATTTAGTTGTTGAATGCGTCTCCCGATTGATGTGAATTTTAAGAGGAAACTCATAAAACTGAGTCAACTCACAACAAACAAGCACAACAGAAAAGTGACTAAATGTTTTTGTGAAGATTTTATGGAGTTTAGTACAAAAGGACACCCAAGCTCACTATAAGAACAATAGCACAGCAACCAAACAACACAACAGTCAAACTGATAACAAGAACATAAAGATAAAAGTAACAAGGATAGATAAAGAATCTACTACTTGACTCGTATATGACTTAACCACCAAAATCAAATAACAGAAACCCTCCAACCCACCACTATAAACTATAAAGGAAAGGCATCAAGAATTTAAATAAAGGAATCGAAGATTTTAAGATCTCGCCACTTTAATTGATAAAGGCTGAGCCACCACAACTAAAGATAAAGGGACCACTTCAAACCACCAAGATCAAAAATCCATAAAAGTAAAAAAGATTTTTAAGAAATAGAGGTTCCTCTATTAATTCTTATTCATCGTCCAAAAGCTTACTATTACAAATGATAACAGCCCCTCTATATAGAGAAAAAAAAAGGAATAAGGAATATTCTATCCTGGACAAGATAGTACATTCCGTTACAATTTTATCCAATAAGAAAAAAAGGGAATAAAACCACAAAAGAAATAACTAAAAGGCTGTCAAAGGACAACCACTAAAAGACCAACCAATAGAAAAAGGAATAGAGCATATTGTGGCAGCCCTCTCTTCATCCTCTAATGAGTAGTGGTTGGTCCCCACCTTATCTTCATGTGTAGTGGCAAACAATAAGAAGGCAACAACAAACGTAGCCAACAATCCATACATAGAAACATCTAGAACAGCTACATCACATGTTAGACACGTGTCTTGACTCCCTTATTGAAAGCATAAAAAAAGGACAAGTGTTAGAAATCCCAAGTTGAATCAGCTTCAATCTAATAGCCCAAGCTGATTCATGCCTCCAAGCTAATCGAACTAGTAAGCTGACCCTTGAGCTAAGCTGAGTCAGCTCACATACTAAGTGTTGGCCAAGCTGGTCATTTCCAAGATGATTCAAACCCGATCTGGCCCAAGTTGTAAGCTGATACCTCAAGCTGATACTACCCCAATCTGAGTACTCTAAGCTGACCTTGTTGAAATAAGCAAAGTAGAATGCAATCTGACTGTTACTTGAGCTGATCACTTCTCGAGCTGAGTGAGAGTCATTCAAGTTGGGTAAGGTGTAAACTAACTCATATCCAAGCTGACCTATATGTAAGCTGATATACATATGTCTAGGCTGACTCACAAGCACTTCAACTAAGTATTGTGCTAGCTAATGGAATTTAGCACTCATCATTAGTAATATCAACAAGGCTTCACTTGGTTGTCTATCATTAGCTCCAACTACTTTGGTCTGAACATCAAATGCTATTGGATCAGCATAAGCATTCAGATTAGCATTCAGGTCATCAAGATATGATGGTTGCTAATTCGGAGATAGGTGCTGATGGAGTTTAGATATTCGCTGATATACGATTAGCTTATCATCGAGCCAACGATTTCGAAAATTTTTGTTGAGGGTCAGTCTCGCATCAATGATGCTACTAATTTCGTCCATTCCGTGTTTTGAAATCTTGAGGGTGAAAGGTTTGCATGCCAATTTGTCATGGTCACAACTCACAACCAATCAAAACATGTCATGTAGTCATGCCAAAAGATAACATCATTTGCCAAAAACTAAAGGGTGGTAATGCTGTAGACAAACTAGGTGCATGCCAATAATTGTTTTATTTTTTATAAAAAAAAAGCACAGTCCAAACACTGCCAACAACTAGCTCCATCAACATAGGGATGTCAATTTATGATGTGTTAGGTCCAAGAACAAGTATACCAAAGTATAACTTGTGTTGATATTGTTGTAGAGGGGGGTGAATACAACTCTTTTGAATCCTTTTTGAAATTTAAGCAACTGTTTTATAAATCTTTTAACAATAAATAGAATAAGCAATTTAACTATTAAGATTTAATAAAACGATAAAGCATAAATGTAAATAAACACAAGATGTAATTTTCGAGTAATTCTTTATTAAGAAATGAATCTTTGTACAAAGAATTACAGGGATA
>JAOXNX010000019.1:23616541-23626723 GCA_028566075.1 Solidago caesia
GTGTCTCTATTTTTTATCATATATATATATATATATATATATATATATATATATAACATATTAAATTTTTGTTAAAACTTTCATAATTAAACGATGTGAATTTTGTTTTTTTATTTATTTATGACATCATCAATCTAATCAATCTAATCCAAATATTGTAATTTAATATTTGAAATTGATCAAAGGGTTTTAACTTAACCAAAGAGGATTTAAAGATCCTCTTATATATATTGGCATATGACAAAATGAAATGTAAAGTTTTCACCTTTACAAGCAAATCTAGTAAAGTTACGGAAAATTCGATCACATTAAACAAACGGAAATGATATATCTTTTAAAAAAATTAGCCTAATAATTCTTCTAACAACTTGGTAATGACATTTGGTAAATGAAAAGATAAAATTAGGAAATAAAATTAGTAGATTACACTTGTCATGTAATCAAGTTGTTAAAACGATTATTAGGTTTGTTTTTTAGAGTGTATATCATTTCCACAAACATACTATCAAGGTGTGTTTTTTAGCGGAGGTTGTGTTTTGATTTTTAAAGTTAAATCCAATGTTTGGTTAACATCAGGGTCGGTTCAAAGGATTCAGGTGTTTAGGGCGAGGTTGGAAAAAAGACCCATGGTCCCTAGCCATGCTCAAGTCCGGAGGCTACGTCAGGAGCCTCCATGGAGCAACCATGTTCAAGTCCGGAGGCTACGTCAGGAGCCTCCATGAAGCAACCATGCTCAAATCCGGAGGCTACGTCAGGGCTGGAGCCTAGTAGCCTCCATAGGGTAGAAGATATATCATTATCCCTAAGCTATTAGGGAGATGTTGCATCATTAAGTCTCCCAACCTAGCGATGCATTGCAAATAATGAAGTGTTAGGCTTATATGTTATTTCCGAAGGCTACGCCAATCCGTAGGCTTCATAAAGGGAACCTCACCAAGAGGGTGTTACTTTCCAAAAGCTTGGAGGGAGGTGATACACTATCAAGAATTACACATAAAACCTATAAATTTTTGCTTTGTACACCGTTTCAATAGGTTTTTGATTGAAGTTGACATAAATGAATCAAACATGTACATATTTTATTTATTTATATGAAGCTTTATTAAACTCGTGTCCTTAATCGAAAATATTAAATTTTTGAGTAACTTCATTTTATTATCACTTATGAAAATGATCGCTTTTAAATTCTGAAGTATATTAAACTTACTAAATCACCTTACACCTAGGTCTATACATAACAATTCTATGGAGTTTTATATTTTTAATAAGCAACTACATTACTTAAGGATTGTGGTCAAATGTTGATTTCTTGGATTATATTGTCAAATGTTGAAAGAAAACATAAAATTATTTTTAAAGCTAATTTATAGATCTTATAGTTTAATAGTTATTATTTTGGAGAAAGCAAACATATAGTTCGTATTTATCAAACTTTTTTGTTTTGATATCATGGACTCAGTAAGTAACAATGGCCATCTCAACTTACATAAGAAGTTGGATTGGTTGAAAGGGGGTGAACACCCTATAGCCCCTACTAGTTCCGTCTTTGGTCCCTTAATACTTTTATACTCCCTTATAAAAGTTGTCTAGTGTTGTTATCTTACTTAAATTTTAGATATGCGAAATCCTTAATTTATTCGTACAACTTATGTCTTAACTAATATTTAATCTTATTTAGCCAAACTTTTCATTTATGTAATTAATTCATCTAATATATTATATTTTTTTAAATTTAATTATGAAAATCTCAAACATATCTTATAAAAAACAAATAAACTTTTTTATAATTTAAAATTCACATAAAATAACGTTTTCATTTTTCATTGAATTTTTTTTTTATAAAAAAAGTAATTTAACAAATTACCTTATCTTCTAAACTATTAAACCACCTGCAAAAACCACCATAAAAATTCGTTGGATGCTACCAATAGAAAATTTATACTCCCGCCGTATTGCACGAGAACTATGCTAGTTTCTAACTAATTATTACATGTATGTAGAAAAATCTATATTAGAGACGACGTGATACAACTCATCTATGTCAATGTCATCAAGACCCTCCTGGAGATTTTTGTTTCGATCGTAAAAGGTTTCAACTAATATAAGTAAAATGTATGTTTAGAAGAATAAAAACTGAAATAATATACTAATTTAATTTATTTTATTTTTATTAAATTATTTGTTTCAATTCTTTATAACCATATTAAATATAAAAACTTATTTTTAATACCATACATTTGATAATTTGTATTTTATATAACCTTAAACATAAATTATTAGTGAGTCGGGAGAATTGGAAAACAAACCTTGTTAGCCAAATTCAAGGTGTTATATCTTTAATAGTTTTGGATAGTAGAACACCTTATTAACCAAATTGAGGATAGTAACATGCATTTTAGCCTATTGACTGTATACTTTTTGTTTTGTTTCAATACAAGTAATGGACTTCATAAAATACCAATAAACGTAACATACTTTGAAAAGTTGTTCCAATATCAACATGCAATACTTGTTTATTAAACAAAAACTTTTTATGATGACCTGTCATTATAAGATAAGTCCACGTAAGCATTTTTTGTTGATATCGAAACAAAACTTGAAAGTAAATTATCTACGTTGGTATTTTTTTAGAATTCATTACCTATATTGAAACAAAACAACAAGTATATAAAACAATTCGTAACTTAAACGTTTCACAATATAGTGATTTATGACTAATTTGAAAAAGACTTCTCTTAAGATGTAAATCAGTGAATAAAAATCAAAAAGAAATAAAACTAAACGGATGAGGTTTTTTTGGTTGGAGTTACTTGTGATGACGAGTCTGTTTGATCCAGTTGTATGTAGTGTAATCGAAATATTTTATGTCTCTACGGTAAACTTTTTCCTGGCCGTTCTTAATATCCTATCCTACTAAGTAGTATTTGAACCCAAAAGACTTAAAAGACATTTTATAGGAAAATCAAGTCTCCTAAGCGATCACAAGAGTGGTTTAGAAAGTCATAAAAAGTAAAAGTAAAAGTACATTAGAAGTTTGGGCTCGTGAGAAGTAAAAATAGCAGGCCATTATGTCATGCCATCGTTAAATGCCCAGCCCAGCCCAACCCAAGGTGCAAACCCTAAAGAGAAGGGATTGGAATGTTGATAACTGATATATGTGTTACATTATTTGGCCACAAACAAACCCTAAAGTTCCCCCTTTGCAGCCAGTCAGTAAGTAGCGATGGTGTCGCTGAAGCTACAGAAGAGGCTATCGGCCAGTGTTCTCAAGTGTGGTCAAGGCAAGGTCTGGCTCGATCCAAATGAAACCAATGAAATCTCCATGGCCAACTCTCGTATGTTCCCACTTTCTCTTCTATTCCTTCCATATATGTATATACTGTTTGATTGATTAAATGTTATTGTTGTTTTGTTCTAATACTATTGTTTATCAGGTTTTATATTTATATATTTAGAGCTTAAGTTTTGTTGGACAATTAGAACAAATATTTACTCGATTAAATAATGATAATTTGATAATATTTCCCTTATATATACAGTGATTTTGTTTATTTTGAATAAAATGATCTGATTTTTATGATTTTCAGTTTTTGTATAATATTATAAAATTGAAAACAATAAACATGTTGATTAAAATTTTCAGTTTCTTATATTATTTGTGTGTGTTTTTTTTTGTTGGATAACTGCAGGTCAGAACATTAGGAAGTTGGTTAAGGATGGATTTATCATCAGGAAGCCGACCAAGATTCACTCTCGATCGCGTGCTCGTAGAATGAATGAGGCCAAGAGGAAGGGCCGTCACTCTGGATACGGTATTTAAGTGTTTTTCTTTTCAGTTTACTAATGAAAGTCAGATTGATTATGTATTTTACATGTATGCGTGCCTTTTATATTCGATTGAGCCTGATAGTGTAATTGTGGTGGGGTTTAGGTAAACGTAAGGGAACTCGGGAGGCAAGGTTGCCAACAAAGATCTTGTGGATGAGGAGGATGAGGGTACTTAGGCGATTACTTCGCAAGTACCGTGAGTCTAAGAAGATTGACAAGCACATGTATCACGACATGTATATGAAGGTCAAGGGTAATGTTTTTAAGAATAAGCGTGTCTTGATGGAAAGCATCCATAAGTCCAAGGCTGAGAAGGCTAGAGAGAAGACTTTGTCCGACCAGTTTGAAGCTAAGAGAGCTAAGAACAAGGCTAGCAGGGAAAGGAAGCTTGCTCGTAGGGAGGAGCGTCTAGCTAAGGTATTCTAGTTTAGCCTGCTTTCTTTAGTAACGAATACTTGGTAATATATAGATGTTGGAAAATCAACCCATGTATACAAATGGGTTTGTTTGGTTTATTGTTTATGTTTTACGGGTCAAATTGGTTAAGCTAAAGAGTTAACTCTAACAGAAATACGTCAACAAGGTTGATTGTGATTTGAACCTTGAAATATATTGAAGGATATAAAACCATCTATAATACTTAAAAACTGTCCATTGACAATGTACACCGTGTTACAAAATTGTTTGTGTCTAGGTCCAACTTGAACCATTTTGATCCAAACATGTATGTTTCTCCAGAATATGTCATTTGTCACATAATCATAAACAATGATTCTATTAAACTGTTTCCGTTAACGTCTGGAACAACTTGATGAAGCATATTTTCATAAATAATAAACTGAAGTCTTGATTGTTTTAACGTAAATGTTCTTTTATCTTATTCAGGGACCACAAGAGAAAGTACCTGCCCCAGCTGCTGCTCCAGCAGCACAACCTGCACAGTGAGTGTTGCTTAAACATTTTCTTCCTACTTTTTCCATGAGTTTTATTTGATATTGTTGGATTTATAGGTTATCGTTATGTTCATTTGTTTCAGGGCATCAAAGAAGTCAAAGAAATGAGATCTATATGGCAATGTCAGATTAAGAAAGTTGTTAGTTTTATTTATCCTGAAGTTTTGTTCTTTGACCCGTTGCTCTGTTTCTTTTTATTTGTAAACGGTTTTATTAATGGGATTAAACATCATGACATGAAGTCTTTATTCATAGTTTGTTGGTTGCTTGTATTACAACTTGTATTTGCGTTTAGGAGTGCCTTTGTCAACTAGCTTACCCTTTTTTTGCTGCCCAGTTTTTGATAACTACACATATGTGATTTGTCTCGGAGTTTCTATAGAGTGTTCATAATAGCACTTCAGAGCCATATTTTACTGTAGACCATATTGATATTAACTAAAATGTCATACACACATTCTCTCTCATTCTCAATGTGGTGAATTGGTGATTACCACTTTGAGAAAACATCGGGCACAATACTACTCAAGAAGTGGTACAACACTGAAGTCCTGCTGTGGTTGGAATGGTTTGCGCCAGAAGCTTCTACTGTACTGAGCACTCGTAGTCATGCTTTTGGTGTGACAATAATGGTTTTTATGTTCTTTGAAGATGTTTTCGCTTTGCATATGGCCATATGTGAACATTTAGGTGTAACCGAGTAAACAAGTAAAGCTATACCCATGAATCCATGTAGTAAGAAATTTTTCTTGAGGATTTAGGTAGCATAATCAGAATGTATGTTATGTGTTTTAATTTAATGTTTATATAGGTGATTAGGCATCTTATGTCGGAGTATGTGCGCCTACATCCTATGCTTCTGCACACATCAGTATGCTAACTACTCCGCTGGATGCGCATGTCAGATTATTAGATTTGTGTAATAGTTGCTATATGCGTTGCTGGAATTCTTGCAGCTACTTGGACTTTTTCTGCTTTCTTTTCTTCAGTTGATAAATAACCGGAGCACTGTGATGTTACACAATCATCCCGAAAGTTCTTTCAATACCAATATGATATATATATATTGGATAAATGCAAAATTGGAATTTCCAAATCTGTTGCGCTTTACATTTTGCTTGGAAACATTCTCGCTAACGGGATTAAAGTTTATGATGACATAAGTCTTTATATTCACAGTTTGGTTTGTAACCCCTGGCCCTGGGAGTCTAAAAACATGGTTTGAACCAATACCTTCGGATTCAAAACTATGATCGTATATATTAGACGGGGAGAACTCATGGTAGATAAAACACATTCCTAGTTGAGCTTCAAGAAGATGATTTACTAGGTACAAAATTTCTTAATATAGATTGTTAATGTATCATGTATTGGCTCAATATTCCATTATGCATTGCACTTTGCACTTCAATCACCTAAGATACAATGTGAGATTATGATACAAGAGATTCTTAATACCTCTATAAATCTACTCTCATACAATATGGAAAACCCAATATTCTTATTACCATTATCGTTTTTTTTTTGTCACAACGCGTGTATGCATTGACATTTCCTTTTTGTTAGCAACTTTTGAATCAAATGTATGTGCCATAAAAGCTACATATTCCTATTGTAAAGTGGGAATGAAGCAGCCACTTTGTAGTCCTCTCTCTCAAACTGTCGGTGTTTGACGAGTTCACCGCTGCCTTGATGGGGTCTTGCTTTAGGAAACATTCGGGGGACAAGTTGTTGCATGGTGGGGTCATTCGGATAGTGACCTAATCTAACAAGGAATGCAACTGTCGTACCCTTGCCCAAACCTCCACTCTCGATCCAAATGTGACCTCCCATCAGATTTACAAACCTGAAAATGATGTATAGTTGTTGGAACTTGAATGATTAACAATACAGGAAAGGGCATTTCTAAAATAAAATTTTGGCTACATAATGGCTTTTAATACCTCTTGCAAATTGCGAGTCCAATACCTGCACCACTAACACTTCGGTTGGATGCACTGCGTGGCTCTGAAAATTTCGTAAAAATGTGCGGAATGTCTTGTTGTTTAATGCCAGATCCTGAATCCTTCACCTGCATCAATAAATGTTGCACATGAATAGAGTTTTGAGGGATAAGAGTAAAACTCTCTTTGGCAATTCATATTTGTAGAGGTGACAATTTCAGCCAACTGAGTTGATTCAGGTAATGTTCAAATTCCAATAGGTCGAATGGGCAAAGTTAAAAAAAAACTTGGCTAAAAATGGAACGGTTCAAGCAAGTAAACGGGTTTGAAAGTCGCTCTCATTTAATTGAATTTTTTCAACCTCTTAAAAGGATTTAAGCAAACTAGTAATATATAATTATAATAAATTGCAAACGGGTTAAAAACTCGAGCCATTCTTCCCATGAACATAACAGTGTTGGCGAGTCAACCATACCAGCCCTTCCCATGTGAAAAATTACCCAATTTCACCCATTACACAACCCGCCTGGCCACTCATTTTGCCAATAATTTATCACAAGATATTAGAAGTACCTAGGTCGGATAAAATACACTCATGGAACAGTTGGTCCAGCAAGTCGGATATACTAACCTGCACAAGTAGGTAGAACAGACCATCACTCAACGTGGGGTAGAATTCAGGTGTTTGCCACTCTTGTAAATACTCTGGGCTCAAAACGGACGCCTGAATTGAAACATGACCTCCTTTGGTGAACTTAACCGCATTGCCAACAACATTCAAGACTATTTGTATAAGTCGTTTTTCATCACCAATAGCAAAAGCAGGTAGGTCCATATCACAATTCAATGCCATGGATGTGTTTTTCACTGATGCAATAGGATTAATCAATTTCATTACCTACAAACAAAAATCAACTATAATGAGCCTATTTGTACATACCATATATGTTGATACCAAAGAGCTTAAGTTGGAAGGAATCAGGAATGGTTGCAATTTTGACCCGTTTACTTATAAATGGGTCGGGGTATGATTTATTTTTTAAAGTCAAACGCGTCAAATTAGTAAGGAAAAAAAAAACAGCTCAAAAGAAAACAGTTCATATGGGTAGAACAGCTCAAAAGTCGCCCAATGTGTATTGTTACAGATTATCACTGTAAAATATAACTTTTGTAATCATGTTTATCAGTCGTTATTTGTATAAAAAATATTGTAGAATATAAAGTTACTAAACCAACCCCACCTGTATAAAATGGAACACATTTTAACCCTAATCTGTTTTGACTTATCACCCAATCTGCCCGACCCATACGTTTCGCCTCCTCAAGCTACAAGTTACCTTTGTGAACAACCCATGAAGGTTAAAGACTTCATTTTCAAGTTCTAGGCTACCATCTTCTAGCCTAGAAAGGTCAAGAACGTCATTTACGAGTGCTGCTAGAAGGTTGCTACTTTTAAGGATGGTCTCTATCATGGCCCTTTGATCTGGAGTCAGCTCGGTCTCTAAGAGAAGCGATGAGAGTGCTATAATTGCATGCATAGGAGTTCTCATTTCATGATTCATGACAGCAAGGAAATCGTTTCGAGCATGAATAGCCATCTCTGCTTCTTGTCGAGCCACGTTCAAAGCGAAATTTTGATCCGTGAGCTGATCGCGGGCTCGCATAGATTCTTCTAGGATTGCAGCATGAGAAAGAGCCACGGCAACCTAAGTAATATGTCACAATAAGTTTAGCACTTGAAATAAAAGAGAAATGATGCAAACTCAAATTCAATATTTAACATGACACTCTAAACATAATATAAAAGCAACCTCACCTGGTCAGCAACAACGGTAACAAGATCCAATTCATGGTCACACCACTTTCTTACACCATTCAGAGGAAGAATCAAAACCATCACAGCATAACTTTTCGGAGAATGATCAGGCCAATTATCAATTTCAAAGTTGGAGAGATGCAAAAGAGGAACACGTACAGCAACAACTTCAGGCGGAATGTAAGATCCAACAGAGGTTCTAATCCTAGCCAGTGGACAATTAGGCGGAATCGTTATTGCTTTAGCACTATTGAACACCTCATTGATGACGGGGAGATTAATGGGAACTGTTGACCCAAAGGGTATTAGATTATGCAATGAATGAGAAAGCTGAAGAATCATACCCTTGGTTGACGGCATCCACAACACACATTCCTCAAGATCCAAAGTCCTACCGAGCTCAATGAGCGTCGTTTTCAATATAGTGTGCCTATCTAGGGTACTTCTAATTTCATGTGTAAGCATTCTAACATGCCTTCCGGATTCTTCTTGCTTAATAATCAACCCCTTTTCCCGATCAAGATCTTCAGCTCTTTGTTTCAAAATCAACTCCCTGGTTTTAACGCTCAATAGATCAGGTATAATATGAACAAGCGTTAAAGCAGTCATACACGAGACGAAAGCTGTAGACAGTTTGGCGACAGTCATAACAATAGCAACAGTTTTGGAGTGGGACGTGAAAGTCCAAAGACTTATAAAGTGGGTGGCGCCACATAGAACAATAAAAGCACCAAACTGCATAAGCACCCATCTATACGGAAAGAATGCCGACTTCTGAACAAAGTATATAAGTTCCAAGGGAATCGAGAAATATGCAAACGCAATAAAGAAATCAGATATATACTGATACTTGATTAGAAGCTCATCAGCCGGCCATTGCGTCTCAAAACAATCACAAGGATCCATCCTATCCTATCCTATCCTATCCTTCTCTAATTAATTAAACCAACCTGCAACAACAAAAGGATTATATACCATCATTATATCTTACTAGGTTCAAACTAGCTTATAAATTGCAAACACATGAATCACAAATCTAACTTAAACTATATGTTATTAATCCCAGATATAAATAACAATCAGCCATTAATTACTACTTTTTCAGTATCATCATAAACAAAAGATAAAAATGAAATTCAGTAAAATCATAATCAACTAAAAGATTTACCTTGAATTGAAGGAAGCAAAGATTAAAAAACTACTGTACTACATTTACATTTTTTTTTTATTACATATATATATTTGAGAGTAAAATATGAGGTTAGTTGTCATTCATTCAGTTCAATTCCTTGTAACAGAATTTTCCGCCTTCTCTCCGTGTGCGTGTATTAATTCAATTGATTGACTTGAGTTCTATCCCCAATTTTAATACAACTTTGGGTATTTTTTTTTATCAGATTTTGCAAATGTATTTTGGCATATATTTTTTGTTTTCTTTTTTCTTTAAATGTAAAGGCAATTTATAGTAGGGTGTTATTCGGTCGGTTATTTGGGTTTCGGATTATTTGGGTCGGGTTATACGGTTTTTTATGAATATAAATTAACCCGTAACCCAACCCAAATAAGATTCGGGTTATTTGGGTTGGGTCGGGTTTCGGGTATCCAAATTCAAACCCAAATAAATATTAAGCAAATAAATTTG
>JAOXNX010000019.1:23628782-23639920 GCA_028566075.1 Solidago caesia
TTTAACCCATATACCAAACCATATAAAAGATTTGGGTTCGGGTTAACCCAAATAACCCACATAAACCCGAATAAGATGACCCGTATGACCCAAACCCATTCGGATGAGGACGGGTTATTTGGGTACGATTTTTTTTGACACCCCTAATTTATAGGTTACCGAACTAACTCCTAATATAATAATCTTATTTATTTAATATTAATAAAAGATAAAATTTTAAAATATAAGAGAGTTTGATTTTTCAATTAATTAATCAGAAGCTTAATTTATTTAAAAATAACTAAAAAATATTTATAAATTATTTTATTTATTTACTTTAATACTTGTTTTATTTGAACCGGAACAAAACTAAAATCTAATAATAAATATAAATATATCATGATTATATAATAAAAGGAATTGATATTCGTAATATTTCTTTCGATGAATATATTACAATTGTGCATTATTGGCTTATAGAATTAGCTATATAATATATTATGGTACATTAATAAAAAAAAAATGGTGATACAAAGATCACTCCAATATAAAAGTCTTTAAAGTGTATTTGATTTTGACTAGATGAGAAACCAAATAAAATATTCTGGATAGATTGGGCCGAATAAAATATTGAAGGTGCCATGCATCTGGCTACTATTATGGGAGACAAAAGTGAGGTAAGATGCATTGTATGTTGAGGTGGTCAAATATCAACGGTGGTAAGATGCATTATAACTTTATACAATTAACATTAATTATCATTATTTAAATATTTAATGACATATTGATTCGTTAAAATCGAAAAAATCATACTTTTTAAGATACAAAAACATCAAATTTAAGTGTTTTCACCGTTCTTATTTTAAAGTGTTCTTACTGAAATACTACTTTTATAAAGAGTTTATCTATAATACGGTAATACCTTATAATAATTTTTTTACCGCTCAAGTTGAAAAATTGAAATAGGCAACTTGAAGGGCTAGAGGCTAAGAAGGCAACTAGCTGAGGGCGAAGGGCACACTGAACACAAACCGAATCAACTGAAAGAAGAGGAGCGATAGCAACTCACCAGAAAGCAACTAGCTGTCGCCATGCTTCCCTCTTTTAGATATGAAAAATACCCATTTTATTTTTACTCTTACCATCTATATACCCATTTTATTTTTTTCATCATTCTCATTAACCACCGTAGAAAAAAACACAAGATATCATTAAAAAATATTCACTATCGTTGAAAATCAAAAAGTTAAAACTTATCCTACTACCTTGCGCGAGTACCATGTATATACACCAGTCTTAATACCCGTAAGATTTACGGATTGACTATGTATGTTGTACGATTTAGAGGTTGGCATTAAAATAAATCCGTTATTTATATCTTTCCCTTCATGATTTGTTTATATTTTTCTAGTTATTTGTTCTTATTTATGTATTTATAAAAATAAATTTGGGGACAAGTTGTATATTATTATTAGCTGGAATATAGTTAAAATATAATAGATTATGGAAAGTAGATGTCTACGCATGTAAATTAAAGTTATTGATTTAAAATATGGTAATTTAAATATGGATATGTTTCAAGTGTATATAAACAACAATATGATAATTATCAAATAAAATTATTTTTATAAGTAAATTAGAAATTTTAATTTCAAAAGATTACTTTATATATTGGTAGATATGGTTAGTCGTGTACAAAAAAACCGAAACCGAAAAAAAAACGAAACCCGAAACCGGTCAAAACCGGGTTTAACCAAAACCGGTCGTTTTTTGGCCAACCCGACCGGTTTCCAACTGCTTATGGACCGTTAGATCCGGGTATAACAATCTGTTGTTTCTATACTTTTAGAGAAAGAGAGTAGGTATTAGAAGAACTATACAACAATATAATGATAAGAGTTTAATTATATCAAGTATATTTGTCTACTAATTAAATAATAATTTTAATTATACATGGTATCTAAAAAAAAAAGATTTATTAATATAAACTAAAAGGTACACATGTCGCTTAAATACTGTGTAATGTGTCGATCAAATGATGTTTAAATCCTGTTTTACTATATTGGTAGACATCATACAAGAAGTGAGCTGTAAGGTTTTCATTATTGTGGAAAATCTGGGAACAATTGGATATCATTCAAGTGATTTGCAACAAGAACTGAAAAACAGAAACGTTCCGGGCAAAAAAATGTTGGCGACATGTAGGTTCTGCAATTTCACTTACAAATTGGATGGAACTATAATCACTCGGAAGAATAGAGTATTTAAATGAACATCTGTAATATGATAGCCCATTGATCTTTTATTTCCTATCTCGGCTTAAAATAAAATGGCTTCAACTGCATAGAACATGCAAGCATATTGAACACATTCAAGCCACTAATTAATCAGAGGGACCAATCATCTTTTCTGGCACTACAAGTTGATCGAATTCTTCGCTAGTAAGCACTCCTAATTGCAGAGCAGCTTCCTGCATCGTTTCGAAATGTAACAATCAGTATCATCACTTCCTCGTACACGTATTCAGGGAATTGAAAGATGTACATTTTTACTGAAAGATTTATCGATGTGCCAAACAATCTACTGTTGTTTCTATACTTTTAGAGAGAGTGTAGGTATTAGAACTAACATGAAGTAACTCGATAATGGATTTTAATACCCTACCATATATATACACAAAAGACTAGAAAAATACAGCACCTTGAGTGTACATCCCTGCTTGTGGGCGGTCTTGGCAACTGCTGCAGCATTGTCATAGCCAATTTTCTGTAGTCAAAAATTCCGAATGACAGTTAACACCATTCAGTTGATACTTAGCAATGATGTATATGTATAAGATGTGGAAATATAAATTTGAACAGAAGCTTACAGGATTCAAAGATGTGACAAGCATAAGTGACTGCAAATATCAAAGAGGTTAATAACATTGTAAATAATCAGATTGCACTTGAAAACTAAAGAAAAGGTTATATGATTTTCCTTTTCAATGTTAGCGTACCTCATGTAATAACTTTGAAATCCTATCCCTATTAGCTTGAATGCCACTCACACAGTTCTTTTCAAAAGAAGCAGATGCATCGGCTAGAAGTCTTATTGACTGTAAACAATGTCAACACCACTCAGGTTATATAATAAAATATAAATCACTTGAAATATATAAATTTGAGTTTGAGAGTTGCATGCTTTACATAAAAACAATTAATACTATCTGGGGCCACTTACATGTAAAAGAGAGCTCGCAATCATTGGCTTGAAAACGTTCAACTCAAAATGACCATTTGAACCACCCACTGTGAGAGCGACATGGTTTCCAATTGCCTGCAGGCAATCAAACATTAATGTTAGTGAAAGAATGTGTCGATGGCAATTTTGAATGCAGGTGCTCATGTATATTACTAAATATGGTGTTTGTATGAGCGTTTTGAATTTGATCATGTGATACTGAATAATCACAATCGAAAAGCGCTTTAACAAAGTTGCGGGAGATAGTCTCTAGATGCACTTATGCTGTTTTGAGGTGTACTAATTACGTGTAGTTGTTAAGTGTTCGGCAAGTTCTGGTCATATAGTTTACCAAATAAAGTTCTGATTATACAAGGAACTAATAAAAAATAGGGAGAATTTCTATTAAAATGATCAAAGCAGGTATACTTCATATACTGTTGAAATATTCCAATTTAAGATAACTATAATAGTATTTTTGTAATTCATTAGTATTTGTTTACAAGATATTCTATTTTTTTATAGTATAAAATTCTGGTAATTATACTTCTTATTAGTATTAGTATTATTTACAATAAAAATGTGGGTAAACATTCACGGGTGAATAAGTAATCCTAATATCCACATAATGACCTGTTTTGCTGCGTCAAGTATGAAACCGATTGTCCAAATATAATTATTTGACTACCAAATAATAAGATAAGATAATCATAGTTAGTAGTTACTTTATTAAAACACTAAAAGCTTACTATTAAGATTTCATGTTGCAAGAACCAGATAATAAGTTTGATAACACAGATCCAAACACCCTCTAAGAGTGTTACACTGTTTTATGAATGAAACCAAGGACTCAAGAAAAGCTACATACCTGTGCACAAACCATAGTCATAGCCTCACACTGTGTAGGATTCACTTTCCCCTAGAAAACAAATAAGATACACAAGGTCAATATGATTAGTCAAGTTGCTACTCTTTGCAGGAAAACTCTACAATATGAACACTTACAGGCATGATGCTGCTACCAGGTTCATTCTCGGGAAGAATAAGTTCTCCGAGACCGCATCTTGGTCCACTGAAAAACCAAAAGTAAACTGAATATGAGTATTGAATAGCTTACAACAAAGAGGTTATGAAATCTGCAATTTACGTACCTTCCTAGGAAGCGTATGTCATTAGCAATCTTCATAAGAGAAACAGCAATTGTGTTCAAGGCTCCACTGGTTTCAACAAAGGCATCATGAGCAGCCTGGTAATATAATACGAGGGAAATAACATAAAGATAATGATGTTGACGTAACATAAAAACCAAAACAAATAATCATTTTTCTTTAATAAAATGTTTACCAAACTGAACTCAATGTAAAACATCTTGCAAGAGAAATAAAACTAACCAGCGCCTCAAACTTATTTTCAGCTGTTACAAATGGTAGCCTTGTTTCATCAGCTACTGCTGCAGCAATCTTCACATCAAATCTGTGCATTGATCATATGTCATAATGCAAGTAGGGGGTGGCAATTTCACCCATTAAATTACAAATGGATTGATTCAGGTTATGACTGTGTCTAACAGGTCAAACAGGTGCAATATAAGATTAGACGAAACAAGTAGAATGCGTAGAAAGTCGCCCATAGTGTACATTCAATGCGTAAGACCTACAACATCATTTTATTCAAAGAACGAAATTGTCAGTCAAATAATAGTTAAAACATAAATCTAGTTTTATCATATTTTACACAGTAATAAATAATTATTAATAGAAAGTTCAGACAGTTTGAAACAAAAGTGTTTTGGGTCAAGCCGAGACATTTCAACCCTTACTCATTAACACAACCCACCCGATTTTCCCATTTTGTCAACAGTTAAACCAATAAATAAGCATAAGTACCCTTTCTTTGTGTTCAATCCTGTCCCTACAGCTGTACCACCCTGTGCAAGCTGAAAACAAGAAAACCTATGTCATTTAATAGTCACATATGCAAAAAGCCATCTAATAAACAAAAAGTCGGGATTGGCACCTGATACATGCGAGGGAGAGTGCACATGACCCGATCAATTCCATATTTCACCTGAAACAACAAGATACTTGTTCATGACCAAAAAAAATATTTGGTTTTATTCTTCGCAACTCAACTTCTTAGCAAGTAAAATTTCCACAGGTGAGGTGAACTAACATACTTGTGTGGTATATCCACTGAACTCTTGCCCAAGAGTCAAAGGTGTAGCATCTTGAGTGTGAGTACGCCCAATTTTAACTATATCAGAGAACTCAGTTGTCTGTTCAAAGTGAAAACATCTTAGTAAGTATCATAGAAGATCGAAACAAGTTATACTCATGCAGATTTATAGCACTTATATGGCGTATCATCACATGCTCAATATGACCCCACAAAAAAAATGACTCGTGAAAACATCTAAAGGCATTGTAGACATGGCAACAGAATATGAACTTCAGCATACAAGTGAATACTTAATTACCTTTGCTTGCAGGGAAGTATGTAACTGTTTAAGTTTTGGGATCAGTCTTGAGTTGATTTCAGTTGCAGCTGCAATATGCATTACCTACGAATAAAACAAGCAATTTTCAACATCTAGAAAGTCTACAAGAATAAAACATAAGATGAATAAATTGACAACCAACGTCTTTAAAAAGCTTACAGTTGGGAATGTATCATTTGAAGACTGTGATCTGTTTACATGGTCATTTGGATGCACAAACTTATCACCGCGCTTATGGCCAAGTATTTCAGCTGCTCTATTTGCAATGACCTATTAAAACATGATTTGAACAAAAATTAGCATGACATTATGCATAAGAAACTAATATGCCATGAATGGTTAAAGATGAGAAATACTAAAGTTACCTCGTTGGCATTCATATTGCTTTGAGTACCACTACCGGTCTGCCATACAACCAATGGAAAGTGATCATTTAACTTGCCATCTGCCACTTCTTGTGCAGCTTCCATTATTGCTTTCCCTATGGATGGATCAAGACCATATTCCATGTTCACCTGTAATCAAACAATCTCATTAGCAAAATAAACTAAATAAAATAGTGACTTAAGTGACACGAATACTTGATAAACATCATAACTATATCACGTAGCTGGTATATGTTGTGTAAATAGTGAACCATAAGCACGTGTTTCATTATCAGTTAATAAAACAAAGTAAATTAACTTCTGGTGGCAAACATATTTTCATTTACATGGTATCAAACAATGCTATGACACTTTAGCTGATTTAGAATTAAATCTTGATGTGAAAGAAATGCTTTGCAAGAACCTTAGCAGCACACTTTTTGAGGATTCCAAAGGAACGAATGATTGGTTCTGGCATTCTTTCGCGATCACCTCCAATTTCAAAATTCTGCAAAGATCTTTGTGTTTGAGCACCCCATAGCCTGAAAATTGTGGAATATAAATACCGAGAAGATACAAAACCAAGTGATATATAATAAGATGCATTAAACACAATTCATATTTGGTGGGTACAGTTATTGCAGCCAAGATTCTCAGGGAACAAGGTCGATCCAAAGGTCGTCTAGAAGACCAGAACACCTGAATGACAAGGTCCATATATCTGAAGGGTGACAATTTAGTGAAAAAAAGGGTAGATCGATGGGAACCCCAGGGTGACAATTTAGTGATAATTGACATGTTAAAGATTTAGGTTGTCTTTTGTTTATTACTTAGAATTAGAATCACTACGGGTATGGTTTTGATTAAAGTAGGGCATAGGGTTAGGCATAACAATTCCGCTACTTTTGTTTAGTTTGATAATTGAGGTATGACCTGGGTATCACGTTTTAACTCCGCTTCATCCAACAGCTACAAGAATATTAAAACTCCCTAAATCCAAGTGCGTTAACCTGAAACTATGGCTTCTTCCGATCTTCAACAATGATTTTCTCCAACTTCATACTGCTTCCTAGTTGTTACCCTCAAATCCTCAAACCCCGCTCTCAATTTAAGATCAAGTAACCCAAAAAAAGAAGCCAATCACCCCGCCCTTACACCAACCGCCACCCTGCCAGCCGTTGTTTCGGGAATTCTTTTCCGATAGTCTAGTTTAAATCTAATTTTTTAATAGGGAATCTGCGGCATACTATTCTAGTCTTAGCTAAAGTAAAATTGTGGTTTGGTAGGTTGTAGTGTTTGGCATCAGCTAAAGAATTCCTATAGATTTCGGTACACATTTACTATATCAAATTTCATTTCCATCTTTCTTATGTTAGGATGTATTATATCTTATCTTACATTATTAATATGTACATGCTTTATAGTAAAAATCATATATACATATCGACTGTCTGCATCTCACCTCACCCTTTACTCCGCCTTTGACAGGATTAGATATCGTTGTTGTTGTTGTTGTTGGTACACAATAATAATAATAACATACAGATTAATAAAAAATCGAAAGAAAGAAAAAATAAGAAGACATACTTATCAGATGGGACTTGAATAGGTCCAAATGTATCTCTTTCTTCTCTAAAAGACGTCGAAAAATGTCTCCAGCTCGTCACCAACCGATACGAATCAGCCGATCCACGACGATATGCTTGAACCATCGTCGCCATTGCTTTTTCAATTAATTTCACCTGATTTTATTTATTTCAATTAATGTTAACTAAATAATAATTCTAAACAATAATACTTTATTGTAAAAAATAAATATAGGTACCAGCAGCAAATGAAATGCAATGAATCGCAGAGGTGTCCAGGAACAAGCTTCTCCCGATGGCTGATGCTTGACAAAATAAAAATAAAATTGTTAAAAAAGAAAAGCAGAAGCTGGTTTTGATGCTGGATTGCTGACTGTGAGTGCGTTATGAGAATGGGCCGCAGGCCCAATTTGGATTTCTTTCTTGGCACACTTTTCAAGACTAGACATGTTACATGTACATATAAAATAAAATAAAATTCAACAAATTGAATTGAATTTTCACTAGTCCACACCAGATATATATTTTATTTTATTTATTTAAAATAGTTATTTTTATTATCAGATAATTCATCATTTAACTTATTTGATACATAAAACGTATAACTATCACGCTCAAACCACCAACGCCAAATGTTAAATGAGTCGTTTTCATGTTTGAAACTTGTGTTATTCACGCGCTCCAAACCTTTTAAGACACGATTTGTCAGCTCTAATATCAGTCTGGTTAAACCGAACCGAAAACTGAACAAAACCGATTGGTTTGGTTTTGGTTTCTAAAAACCAAACGGATCGGTTCGGGTTTCGGTTTCGTATGCAAAGACTGACAAGAAAACCAAACCGAACCGAAACCATATAAATCTTAATTTATTTTATATTTATACGTTTTATTATATTATCTTTTTTTGACATGTATCTATAAAACCGTGAATATCTAAAAATGTCGGTTTGTTGCAAGTAATGTAACAAGCTTGTGTGTAAAGTGAATATATATAATTGTGATGATCAAAGTTTTGTCTTATTATTATTGACGTTAGGGTGGAGCTGCAGTTTGGTTAGGGTGGAAGAATAAATGCATGCTTACAAATTGTATTGTGATGATCAAAGTTATGTCTAATTAATACTAACGCTAATCTTGGACAAGCATGTTTACAAATCGTATGTTTTGAAAAACAAATAAAATTTGACCAACCTGCAGAAATCAAATATAACAGTGATTTATCCCCTCCATCCACTTAATTGAATGTTTAATTTAATAAACTAAAAGAGGTTTTTTTATAAAAAAAAGAAAAAAACCAAACCGAAACTGAACCGGAAAACCGAATCCAATGGTTTATGGTTTACAACCGAAAGGTTCGGTTCGGTTTTACTCAAAAACAAAAAATATTTGACCAACCTGCAGAAATCAAATATAACAGTGATTTATCCCTCCATCCACTGAATTGGATGTTAAATTTAATAAACTAAAAGAGTTTTTTTTTTTTTAAAAAAAAAAAAAAACCAAACCGAATCCAATGGTTTCTGGTTTTCAACCGAAAGGTTCGGTTCAGTTTTAACCAAAAACCGACCCAAACCGAACCGTGCTCACCCCTAATTAAAATAGCATAAAGTATTTTATCTATAATGCCTATTTGAGTCAAGGTTGGTTAAAGGTTTGCGGGTCGTAATGGATCATACCGTAGGATCGATGTTAATTGTTTTTATAACAACATAATTAACTAACGTACAGTGGCGGAGCCAGGAATGAGGATTAGGGGGTGCCAAAATTAGTGACGGTAAACGGTTATTGGATTAGGGGGTGCCAAATCTTCAAATATACCACAAAATCTTCAAATATACCACAAAATCTTCAAATATACCACTAAATTTGTCAAATATATGAGATGGGGGTGGGCCATGGCCAACCCTACCCCCCATGTAGCTCCGCCTCTGATAAAGCGTACGATGTACGGTTTCATAAAAATGACATCGGTTATTAAAGCAAATGATTAAAATGACATAACAATAATTAAAATACAAATGATGAAAATAAAATAAGAAATAGAATATTAAAAGACATACCTAGTGAACAAATATACGTATGTAACAAAGTTACAATCTAAAAATGTTTCCATTGATACCATAATATGAAAAGATGTTCATATATTGGAATGGAATACAAAATATAGATTAGATGGGCATGAAAAAAAAAACTTGAACATATTAAGATGGTAGCTCATTACTTAGAACATCCTTAAACTCACGTTAAAAGGTTATATTTTTTGGAACATATTCGATTCTCGTTAATTATCATTTAAATTTCATTTCACAGCCGAAATTTTATAGTAATTACGTTTTAAATTGGCTGACTATGGTAATAACATAGAATTTAGTATAATAATATAATGAAATAATACATAACACTCTTAATTAAAAAGCATGATTTAAACTTTCAAAACATTTAATTATCAAATTTAAATTTAAACATTTAAATTTAAACATTCAAATTCAAATATGCAAATTGGTTTTAGAAATAAAATATCCAAATTATTTAGAAAAAGACAAGTAAGCCAAAATATTTATCACATAGGATAAAAAAAACTAAAAGTTTTAAGCTAAAATCTTGTTTATGTGGCTTTTAAATTATATGTTTTTTATTCAAACTAAAAGTTCTAAGTTCTTGTAACCAAATGAAACTTTTTTATTTTTAATGAGTTTTTCCTGAAAGCTATAAGCTTTACCTTCTAAAAGTTATATAAAAAAAAATGCTTATCAAACATAGCCATTACTTGTTTTATTCAACCTCACAACCAAATCATGAAAAACATTGAGTTGAGATATTAGAGTTATATGCCTCAAAGAGTTTTTCTAAAATATCGATCATGTCTACAGTTCACATTCATTTTATTTATATTGGGAAGTTGTACAATTGAGACTTATGCTAGTTCATTTGTTAAATTTGATTAAAAGATAATATAACTCACATGATTTTAAATGCATAAATATGTAATTATTTAATGTGGCATGTGGGCTACTTGGGTGTTGTATCATGCAACAACGTGGGAAATGTCATCGTTCGTTTCGAATATATGGCATATAATTATCTTAATGCCTGTATACGCACGATAACTAAAGCTGATAATTTCTGACACGGACCTGTTAACATGACACGACACTACTCGGTCTTAACAGGTTTTATGTTTGGCCTTAACAGGTTTCGTGTCTTAACATGTCCGGATCTGTTAAGACACGAATAGGTCCGGACCTGTTAAGACACGAATATATATATATATATATGTACTAAATGAAACCTGCTAAGGAACCTGTTAAGACACGATAAGACATGTTAACAGGTCTCTTACCAGGTTTCTTATCGTGTCTTAACAAGTTTCGTGTCTTTAACATGTTCCTAGTATGTTCCTTAGCAGGTACCTTTAGGGCTGTAAACGAACCGAACGAACACGAACGGGACCTTGTTCATGTTCGTTCGTTTAACTTAACGAACGGTTCA
>JAOXNX010000019.1:23649227-23660472 GCA_028566075.1 Solidago caesia
TTATGTTATCATAAGGCTTAATATATACATATTTAACAATGAGAAGAGGCTCACCTATTTTCTTTCAGCATTTACCCTTGAAAAGCCCAACAGCCTTTTTTTAGCATCTCATCTTGTAAAAAATGAGAGAAAAATATAAAATAAAGCCAACGTCGAACGGAAAATTATCACATTAAGAAATAAGTTATAAAACACTAACAAAGTATGCAGAATGCTATTTCTAACTGTATCTGACATATACTAAAAGACTTTTTCTGGTTGTAAGAATCCTCTTTGACCTCCTCTTTTAAAATTATTGCACTTAAAGCACCAAAAGAATGAATAAAAAAACATTGAACGCTTATTCTAACCAAAGTCTATCTGCCTATGTCCATGAGTTTATACTATATTAAAAAAAATTAACCTTCTATGTTAGCTACTAAAGACTAATATCACTCTTTCTTCAGGGCAAAACCGGATATACCATCATATTCCAAATAGATTGCATACCTCCTCTGGGGTCCAATCCTCTCTGCTCGTCTAATCAGTCTAGTTGTCTTCCTGTAAACGTTGATCCACCTTTGACACCGATCTAGTTAGGATTCGCTCTTCTTGAGGTGGCAAAAGTTGGCCAGCCACCTTGTCCTTGTCCTGACCAAACTTGCGCGTACCCGGTTTAGTCTGACCTAGTTTAAACAGCTTAGACACTTGTCTAACGTAGATAATTACCCATATTGGTTTACCCAGCTTGGATTTACCCATATTGGACGATAACCTAAGTTGGACGCTGACCCATACCGCTTAAATCATCTTGGGTGGACTTAGCAATGCTGATGTGGCCAAGCTTGCGCATACAGTAGTCTCCTTGATATTGAGAATCAAAAAACTATTCTTTTTTTTTTTTTTCATTCAAACAAAACAAACATAATCTTTTATTTGGATTCAAGCTAAAATAAATATAAAATATGAATTTATAAAATCGAAACCTTTAGAAAGCTAAAAGCATAAAACGGATGAATAAAAATAAAATTTATCAGTTACCTCAAGTAATCAAATGATTCTCTAATTCACAATCAATACATTTAGACGAAGATTGTGAAAGTCAATGACTTGTAATCAAATGGTCTCCAAAAACTGTTGTAACATAGACAATATAAAAATTAGAATTGTGAATCGATAATTTAAGATAGAAAACTCGGATGAAAATAATTGAAAAGCATGAAAGAATATAATCTTGATTTGATATTTGTGTACTATCCAAATGTATGTCATTATAAAGCAGTATTATGAACAAATACTATATGCGGGCTTTAGATTAATACCATTATCAGCAGTAAATAAACTAAGAAAACTGCATCGTGACCCTTTTTAATGTACTCATCAATTCGTTAAGTCTAGTAGACAAGTAAATCTTAATTTGTTAAATTGGATATGAAACATCTACAACATCCTAATCTTCACTTGAAATTAAAGGTTCTATTGTGAGAGTCTAGTAACTCAAATCCAAGGACCTAATAATTACTTTTAGTATGGTGATTTGTACACAAAACTTATTGCAGTGTAATCTACGACCATGTGCAATAACATGGTGATTATTAAGTGTATACATCAAAAACTTGGTGTATATATCAATATATCACCTCCCTACTTTTTTGTTTTGAACATAATGTAAGGACTTAAGTTACAACTTTCTTAAGCTCTTACTGATTTCACCTGCCCACTTTAGTTTATTATATTATCAGAAAACTAATATAACAAAATCCATATATATACTCCTATGTTAGCAAAACAATATTGTTAAGCTAGATCTATAAAGGTCAAAACTACACATTTTATGCACAATCATAGCCGGATGTCTTTCTAAAAGTAGTCTCTGAACCTGAATAAGGATATAATTGTCTACATTACACACCCCTCATACCCCACACACCAGGCAGGGTAACAATCATGTCGAGATTGGGTTTACGGATTGCAAGTTGACAAGTTTAGGAAAGAAGTATATCCTCAAATGCAACTGTCAAAGCTTATCCTGACATGTGACATAGTTGAAAAACATGTTAAACACACATTAGAGGTTGTGTACGTGTGTATGTGCATAGACACAACTGATGAAGTAACCAAGTACTAACCAGCCACCCAGCAATCCCAGGGACTTCAGTAACGTCAAGACCATGAAAAAATATATACTTACTCTAGAGGGAAAAATAATCCGTACATTCGTACAAATACATATTATTATGGCATAACTATAGACTTGAGAAGTTCTAACTTGATAAAAAATAAATAAAATTGTATGCACGTTGGCACGGGAGGAATGGGATTCAGTTGAACCCAATGAGATTTTTTTATGCTAGAAAGAAGTTGCTCATGAACTGCTTTGAACAAAGCTAGAAAAAGCAGAGCAAGGTACTTACTAAACTCAAGTTGTCTTTAAAGGTCAGACAAACTAATGTCTGACTTCATGTTTGACAATAAAACCTTTAAAAATTTTAATAAAGATGATAAACAAATTATACTATACGAGGATTAGTTAATCTAAACGTGAACTTGGTCTTTTTAAGATAAAGCACATACTAAATCTAATCTATGAAAAGTTAGAAAGTTGACTTAGAAAGTCAGCCCAGTAGTAAGAGGTTGTTGCTTATTACTACTACTTGTTTTTTAGGCCATCTACTACAAGAAACTCGGTGAGTTCACCAATAATTACAAGAAACCAAGTTCATATGACAGCCTCTCTACATTTGGGTAGGGGTAAGGCTGCGTACATCTTACCTCCCTCGAACTCCGGTACTGCCGGAATCGAGTATTGTTGTTGTTGTTGTTGTTGTTGTGTGAGTGTGTGTTTGTGTAATGTTTAATGAGCATCGGCCTCTTACAACTACAATCACTCTTCACATTTTCTTCTTTCTTCTTCAATCCTCACCAAATCATGAAGAGGCTAGTAAGTACGTTATTTCTTTTTTATATGATTAATAGTTTTGTAGAAAATGTAAAATTATAAATCTCTTCAAAATCAATCAAGTTTTATACTTTTGATCTGGGTTTTCTTTCTTGATCTTAATTCCAATTGGGTTTTATCTAAATCCATTTTATTGATCTCCTCTTTTTTTTTGTTTTATGTTGTAATTTCTTGTTTTAGTGATTTGAGGTTTTTTTGTAAGTTTTTTAATTATCAAAGTGATGTGAGATATGGATCTGATCTGTAATTACGTTTTTGTGTTTCTACATTTTGTTTTAATTCACTCACATTGATCTCTAAAGTACTAAAATTTAGATTAATTTGTTTTTTTTTTTATTAATATAAGAGTCAATTAAATTTGTGTAATTTTAATTTAGATCAAAATTGTTATGAAAAGAATGGATTTTTATTTCAAAACAAAATGGTACATGAATTTAAATATATAAAAACTATAATGCGTCACCATTTAAAAATTTGTATTTTGTTCTGATCTATTTTTTTTTAGTATTATTATTATTATCATGATTTTTGTTCATTTTAGTGTAGTTGTAGCTCACTATAATCAAATCATTGTGTGATTAACATATTAATTAATATTTTTATTTTAGTATTGTTTCAAGTATGTTGGTTGTGTAGCTAAAAATGAATTTGATTAGAAGACCGAAGTTTGTATCTTTATGACATGGTTTCGAACTCATCTATGACATGTTTGGACATGTTTTCCGATATGTTGTTGATTCTTGTCTGGCTTAGCGCCTTATAGCCACAAACCATGTTTAAGCCGAAAAAATATACAATTTGATTGCACTTTGATTATGTTTTTGAACCGGGTAAAATTTCTTTTAAAGCATGATTTCTTACTAAGCTTTTAGGAATATTAGTTACCTTGGATACCTCTTGTTTTTTATGAAATGAGAATACTTGAAACGGAAAGATTAGATGACCCGAAAATGGCTGTTTTTTTATAGTTTATGAATTCTGGTTCTTTTCTTTTGGGACACATAGTATTTGCTTTGCTGAAAGTGGTACAACAATTGGTAGTAGTACTATAAAAGAGGGGAACTACATTTTTTTTTGAAGGAAAAACAACATAGTTGATTCCTTAATATGCATATGTCTTTACCTTTTTCTTTTGTTATCTTTTTTCAGGTGGTTTTGCTTTTGCTTCTAACAGTAAGTTATGGTATTGAACTTTATGACAGTGAAGAAGGCATATGCAATATTGAAAAACATTTGGTTCCCCGTCCTCATAGCGTTTCAATATTGGAATTTGGTGCCGTTGGTGATGGGAAAACGTTAAATACAGTTGCCTTTCAAAATGCAATATTCTATCTCAAATCATTCACTGATAAGGGTGGTGCACAATTGTATGTACCATCCGGAAAATGGCTGACAGGAAGTTTCAACCTTACTAGCCATCTCACTCTCTTTCTTGAAAAAGAAGCTGTGATTCTTGGTTCCCAGGTTCGGTTCCTAAGTTTGTTCTATTTGTTTGTAATATTAAAATTTCATCGTAATTCAGTGATCAATGGAACTGTGAGTATTTGGATGTGTGCGTTTTGAAGCGATATAGCAGTATTGAATATCTATCTGGCGCTTGGATTTGTGTTTTGAAACTGGTTGTCTGTATTAGATTAAGGAAGTAATAGATGAACAAATCCAATGACTATTTCCTACAGTTTGTTTGCCAATTTTTAATTCTCCGAAGTTGTAAAATTACTTTCAAAGTACACATCCCAACAACCCCTAGAATTAGATAATCAGCTCTAACGAAACATGGTAGGAGTTAGTATTTGGATATGCTTTTGCTACATGAAGTTGATATTGTTAAAACTAATAAATTTATAACTAGTATTTGACAACTTCTGAAAGTTCTGAAGTAATAGATAAAAGAAGCAATAATAGTAGGGGTGCAAATGCAGTGGTTTGGTTAGTTAGAACCATTTTTCACGGTTTGGTTATCTTCTTTTACTACCCGAAACCGGACCGTATTAGATGGTTACCCGGAAAAATTGGTTACTTTCGGTTCGGATCATGGTTAACCATATATTAAAATCATGTTAATATAAAAGTTCAAGTTGTTTATTATAGTAGTTAGTGGTGGCTGCTTAATTCTTTAATCAATTTACGTTGTTAGCTACTTAATTCTTTATGTAGTCATTATTAGGTACATTAATATTTTGTTTATAAATAAATATATATTACATCTAATTTTTTTTATTTTTGTCATTGAATATTTTGGCAAAAGTTTTTATTTTTATTTTTTTGAACAGCTGAAGCAATACAAGTTTCTATTGTGATGTATAACTTATTAACATGTTTCTTTATATGATATCACTAATCTTTTTTATAGTTATTTGAAACAAAGTTAACAAGTTTCATTAAAAATATGTTGCATTTATGAGAAAATTAAACTTAAATTGTTTGTAACTAATTAGGCAACAAATGTAGGCAATTAGTTAATGAATATGTAACTAATTTATTCTCTTAATATACGTTTATGTGTCTATATACATGTAGGTATGCATAACTCAAATTCGGTTCGGTTCGGTTAACCACAGGCACCAAAAATAAAAAACCGTAATACTACACCAGTTTTTTGGTTTTCAGTTTTTTCGGTTTCAGATCAAGCGGTTTGGTCCGGTCTTTCTGTTTTGTTTTGACACTCCTAGATAATAAATTCTCTAAGCACTGTAGAGGAGATACTGATTACATTTTGTCATTTTCAAATGCGCATCCAGACACACCCTAACCATTATTCTTATTGAAATTTGCCAAGAACTTTATTTTGCTTTTGCTTTCTTTTTATTTTTCATTTGCGTACTTCTGCAAAAATATCTGACTCGTGATACTGTGTTTTTGTAGGATATCGATCATTGGAAGGTTATTGATCCGTTGCCTTCTTATGGTAGGGGTATGGATCTCCCAGGTCAAAGATACCGTAGTTTGATCACCGGAGAAAATCTTAGTGATGTTGTCATTACAGGCATGATTATTCTCTTTCAATATTTTCCTAGAGGTGGCATATTTGACCGGTATGTGGTTGGATGGATTGGGTAACTGGTCAAAACATGCAATTCTTGGCTACATGAATTTGTGCATTGCTTTATAAATAAATTGTGTCAGATAAAATTACAATAGTGTAGTATTTCAGTAGTAATTGAATAAAATGGTTCAGGAGGTTTTATGCTTTAGAAGTCGATTTTTGGAAACTTTTGACCCTTTTAGCATGTTCTAACCCATTTTTTTTTAAATCGTTTTTCTTTAATGGTGTACCCATCGAACCCATTGGCGATGAAACATAACCCAAATCAACCAACTTATATATAAAGGAGTAAAAATTTGTCACCTTTAATATTTCCTTGAATGGTTTTTCTGGATCATTGGCTTTTTTCTTACTAACAAAGTAACAATATGCAAACATTGTGCAGGTGACAATGGAACCATTGATGGTCAGGGATCTGTATGGTGGGAGAGTTTTGATTCTAATACTTTGAATCACAGCCGTCCTCATATTGTTGAGTTTATCAATTCCAAGGATATTGTTGTTTCAAATATAACCTTCTTAAATTCGCCTGCATGGACTATTCATCCCGTATATTGCAGGTATTATAACCTTGTATTAGTTATGTAAACGTTTATCCGAATAGACTGAATAATGAAATATAGGGCAATTTAATGAGTTGATTTCCGTGCTTATTTTGCAGTAACGTCCTTGTTCAAAATATAACCTCATTGTCTCCAGCTGAATCTCCTTACACTAGTGGCATAGTTCCAGGTACCCTTGAAATCATTAACCTAAATGTAAAGGTGGTAACATGGGGAGGTCAAGCGGGTTGGTTAACGAATCAAAACAGGTTGGGATCTAGATGGGTGGACCCACCAACCCTTTTTGTTTTTTGTTTTCAATTAAAAAAATGTACAAGATTAATGTATTGGATTGCAAAATGTATGATGCAATTTAATTAATTGAATTAAGAGGCTGTAAGCATTTGATTACACCTTGGATGAGTTGCCACATGTTTGACACGATTGACCTATTTCATTTGTTGCTAAAGTAATATTTTACCAATTAACTATGAATCTATGATCCAAATCTACCTGGTTTTGGGTAATATAGTTGAACCTGCCATCTCTGCCTGGATGTATACTTTCACCAGAGGTGGCAAACTGGGCAGGGTAATATGTCAAATGGGTTAAGGTTGAAATTATTATGTAAGTAATAACCGTCTTAAAGGCGATTTAAAAATAAATAGGTTGAGATATATTATAAGTTGAAATTGTCATCTCTTAACACTCTCTTTCTATGGATTTATGTCGTAAAATAGATCTTGGTGTAAAAAAAATCTTGTTATCATGCATTAACTCTCATGTGCTGGAATGTTGTTTTTCATGTTGTTAACGTTTTTCAATGTTAAATTTCAGATTCTTCTGATAGTGTTTGCATTGAGAATAGCAACATTACCTCAGGTAATGCTGCAATCTCTCTAAAAAGCGGTTGGGATGAGTACGGAATCACTTATGGCAGACCAACTACAGACGTGCACATTAGAGGGGTTCGTCTTCGATCCTTTACAGGTGCAGCTCTAGCTTTCGGGAGTGAGATGTCGGGAGGCATCTCTCAAGTACTTGTGGAAAACGTCAAGTTACAAGATTCTCTCACTGGAATCTCGTTCCTTACTTCAAAAGGCAGGGGTGGTTATATTAAAAATGTTCTTGTATCAGATATCAAGTTGGAAAACATCATGCTGGCAATCAAAATAACCGGTGACTGTACTACTCACCCCGATGATAAATATGATCCTGAAGCATTACCAATTGTTGAAGGAATCACCTTTAAGAACATAGTCGGGATGAATATCACAACAGCTGGAAACCTTACGGGTATTCTTGAATCACCATTTACTTCAATTTGTCTTTCGAATATCTCATTTGCTTTAAACCCTGAACTTTCCGGTCTTGCCTCACCTTGGGAGTGTTCTAATGTCTCGGGCTTTTCAAAAGACGTGTCTCCTATACCCTGCCTCGAACTCCAAACTGTTCCTTCAAATTCTTCGGTTTGTTATTCATTATCACCCCAAAAATCACATAATCTTGTTTCTTTTCTATGATAATAAAGATTTAAAAATTTCAAACGCGTATTATTTGTTGGTAGAACAAGTGTGTTCTGCTGGATTTGAAGTCGGATAAGTTTCGATGGGAAATCTTTATTGGATTTTACTGATGGAAAACTACTGCTTAGATTCAAGAAGCGGTAGGATGGAGATTCTTTTCGCCCCCGTGGAGGTCTGGTTTGTGTACAGCAGCCTTGTTTTCGTTCATTTCATGTGTAAGAAAAGTTTTGTAGCGGCTTTCTTTTCTTATACGTTTCTCTCATTATTCATCATGTTATTTTTCTTCTTTGACTGCATTCGGAATGTAAATTTCATTATTGGGTTTCAAATCGAAGGTTGTTAAATGTTAGACAGAGTTGCATAAAACTTTTTTTAAGTTATAAAGTGTTTGTCTTCCATATATAGTTACAACTTTTTCATGGTTCTGTTATTTGGTCCAAAAATAGAAAGTAAAAAATGTAGAGTTATTTCCAGAAAGCATATAAAAACATATAGTTGCCAAAAAATGATTTGAAAGATGGACCACTAGTTATTACTCAACTTGTATAAAACCGGAATCTGGGGAAGGTGATTCATAGATTTATATAAAAATAAAAAAATTTGAAGAAGAAGAAAAAGTATCGAGTTTAGGAGCGAAAGGTGTTTGTCTGTTTGAAATGTAAGGAAGAAGGATGATGATGATCCATCTGTTTCTGTCTTTTATATATTAGACTTTAGTTTTGATGCTCCGGGCGTGAGGTTCAGTATTACATTACAGTGTAAAAAACTTTAAGTGGTGCATTAAGTCAAGTAAATTACATTGTAAAATACATGTAAGTGCAAAAAACGTGCTTCACTGTTGTATCTTTCGAACTGATTGGTTCTGTTTCTTAAACACGAATAATAAAGCAAACTATGAGATAGTTGATTTCTATGAAAGCAAATTGGTCGATGACAATGTTTTAAAAACCGGATTTTTGTTCGAACCGGCCTGTTAACCGCGAGCGGTCGAACCGGTTGAACCGTTTGGTGGTTTTTTTTTCCTTTCTAAATGTCACTAAACTTCTTACAATCCATTCAAAAATAATACAAAATAGTTATAATCCAAAGAAAATATATGTTTTAATGTTCACAAACAACTAACAATAACATTAAAGTATACACATCATCATAAAAATTACAAAAAAAAATAAAAATAAAAATAAAATTAAGAAATACAAAACAGGTTGAACCGGAAAAACCGGCCGGTTCGAACCATTGAACCGGATCACTAAAAAACCGAGTTTATAAAACCGACATCTTGACCGCGCACCGGTCCGACCGGCCGGTCTGGTTCGGTTTTTAAAACATTGATGCACACAATTTTATGTTCGTTTATTCGTTCGACCGTTCGGTAAGTTCAACGAACGAACATGAACAAAAACCTGTTCGTGTTTGTTCGGTTCATTTATAGGCCTACGTGCATATATAGCTAGGAATAGTAAAAAAAACCCCAACGAATATACGAAACAAAGGAAAAAGTACAGTGAAAATATGAACGAACAAGTAGAGCAATAGTTTGATTATGAATGTTGGTTAAAAGTGATTAACCAAATCATCTATCTATCCACCAATATACTAAAAGAAGATTAAAGCAATCTTAAAGCGACATGTGACACTTTGCTCGATCAACACATGTATTTTTGGCTTTTAAAATCGTTCACCAATTTTGTTTATAACAAATTTTCTTATTTACATAATTCCTAATTTTTATATAATTTATTAGATATATTAATATTAATATTATATGTACTTTCTTATATAATTCCTAATTTATATAATTTTTTACATATATTAATTAAAAGATAATTTAAAAGATTACATATCCTTTAATATATATTTCTCATTACAAAAATATCCAACACAATCTTTGTGATAAGTATAAGTTTTTACATCAAAAATTTATAACTGTAATTATTGTCTTGTTTTTACAGTTTAAAAGTTTTTAAACAATGTTGGAACGTCTAGATAATATGGTAGAAGGTATGTTCGAACGACCTAATAACTAGGGTTAGCACATCAGTAAAACCTCAGGAACCTTAAATCATTTTTTCTCTTTTATTTGCGAATCATTGAACGGTGTTATCCCCTATTAAATTTCATAATAACATATTTTCATTAACTTTTAGTTGCAACTTATAGTTATCATACATCAATATAAGTTCCATCCACTAAAAAAAGTAAAAATAAATAAGAATATAATCAAATATCACATGGTTATATATGGACTAGAAGTATGTTTGTACAATGCACGACAGCTGAATGTGTTTCAAGTATTTTAGCAAAGACACACGACTAAAAGTTTGATGGTGACGACGTCCTGATAGTTGTGTAATAGAAAGAGTTATGTTGACTTTTTTAATTTATAATAATATATTAAATTATTTTGACTAATTGATATTGCATTAAATTTAATTAGAGTTTTAAATGCAAAAGTAAAATTGAAATGTACTTAAAAATTCAAATTTTAAGATACCTCTTAAATGTTTGATAATGTACTATAGATTAATATTGAGTTAGTAATTTAAAAATTGAAATTTCATGTCACCTTGTTACAAAATTTATATTTTATAGCATTAAACAAACATGTTTACTAAACAAAACATTATAATAATAATATATTAATATATACCTTGCATCACACATGAGTATTAAAACTATTATCATATATTTTCCATAGAGAAAGAACATAATGAAGTAAAGATAACAAACATAGTTTTAGTATTTGTATGTTAAAAATACAAAATATTAAAAATGATTGAACACCAAACCATGTCGTTATTTGACTTCACGAGGAACCTTGCTGAGGTGGAGATAGAGGTTGTGGGGACTTATTGGCGATTCCCAACTGGTAGGGCTATGCCACTTTACGTCTCTAAGTCCGGTTGACTGTTGTTTTTTGTGGGTATATGCTGTCGTTTTTATGACGGGACTTCTCAATTATAGGAGAAATGTATCTTTTTGGCCAAGTTCGGGAATAACCATTAATCCATCCAAATCCGGTTTTTAATATGGCATATCCTTGCCTTCTCGGCTTTATCTTTCACTATAAAAAATTAGTCATTTATTCACACATTTTTTATTTATCATATATTCATACTTAAATGTGTGACAAATTAATAGTTAGTGTGGATAAAAGTAGTGTGACAAATTAAATATGAAAGTCCACACCTAA
>JAOXNX010000019.1:23688485-23715414 GCA_028566075.1 Solidago caesia
AAAAAAAAAAAGATTCCGGTATTCCGGACCGGTATTACCGGAAATACCGGGTCATACCGCAAAATACCGGCGGTATGCTACAGTGAAAATTCCGACAAAATACCGGGGATAGTTATACCGGCCTCGACACCGGTACCCGGTATTACCGGTAATACCGGCCGGTACGTACCGGTATTTAAAACATTGCCTCCAATGGGTTAACAACACGTGGCAATGTATAAAACCTAACAAAGTTGTTTTTTGACCTTTTGTTTGCTCACTTTGAGGGATGTTTTTAGTTGCATTAATTTTTATACAAAACTAGTTAAAAAGAATTTTATAAGTCCCGATACACCAGAAAACTTGTTGCTACCATCATGATATAACAATTCTTTTTGAGTTGGCTAAAAGTCTAAATAATTCATTGATGTCCTCATCACTTGGAAAGCTAATCAATTAAAAAAGTTTGAAAATATAATTAATTAATTAATCAATTAATAATTCCTTTAAGTTTGATCCATCTCACCAATAAATTACTTTAAATACCAATACCAAGCCCACTACGTTTTTTTTTTTTTTTTAATCTATCCTTTTAAAGGCCATGACCCCTTTGTTTAAAAAGAAAAAAACTAAAGAATGAAAATGTGACATTCTAAAATCAAAAATTGCTGAATTTCACTGTCACTTGGTTTGCGGTAAAAAGAGAAGCAAGATTGTCAAAGGGATTATAATGGTTTCGTGTTGGTGTTTATTGAAGGCAAGGAACGAGGTTGTGTTTTCGCAAGTGGAGGTTAGTATCGGAAAGATCATTCTAGATATCAAATCGTTAAGTTTCTTGTGGTTCAATTGTAGAAATAAGAAAGGAAAGATAACGTGGAAAAATTGGTGTAAATTTAATGTATTGTAATTTCTGTAATGTTCTATAACCGCACGTTCTGGCGGAGTTTGTGAATAATATATACCTTTCAAAAAAAAAAATCAAAACAACAAGCATCTTCAAAGTTTTTTTAGTAGTAAGACATTATGAAGGTCTCAAAGACCAGGATTAGAGACCCGGATTGGATTTCACTAGATAACCATCGTGGGCTCACAAAAATACTGGTTAGATCGTGTATATCAAAACCAAAATCTTAAACTTTTTCCAAGTATCCTGAACAAAGTTCCTCTCTGTTTACCCAAAAATCAAAACAGCAAACCAACTTAATGACTTCCAAATCAAATAAGATAACGATTCCATCATTCTTTAAGTTTAAGATGTAATTTATATGGGCCAAAAAGGTACCATCATTCTTTGTTAGGTATATTGATTAGTTTTTTTTTTTTTTTGAATGGCAATAAGTTTTATTAATCTCGTGAAAAACTCATCAGGTCCATTTGATGAAATAAAGATAAATCAAGTGATAAATAAGTAGAGAAAGAAAAAGGTAAGAAGAACATATATCATGCAAATGTGTGCTTGAGGGCCATGAGTACCATGGCACAGGCCATTTGCAAATATATCATGAAAGCAAGGCACTCCTATATGATGTTTCTTTTATACTCGTATGATTATTTTTAGGTACATGGACAATGCTCTAATCTTTTGCAATCCCATAGAGCACAACGATTCCGGTTGTTTGTTTAGCAGGACAAGCGCGCGTGTCTAATCCTAAGACGGAATCAGTATTTAAAGACTATAATTATGCCATATTTTCTTGATTCAGATATTTAATAAAGCTTAAAGAACTAGGCCAAGTAAATGAGTTGTTATGATGACTTATGACTTCATTATAGATACATACAAATGGGACATCCTGACAAAGGAAAGGCAAGATAAGTGTTTTTTTTCTTCCAAGGATAAGTAAATGGTCCAGTAACCCCTCCCTAAAGCTTGCCTTGTGGGGTTACATATGCTCCTCACCAAGAAACGGATTCTTTTCATCTGGCATTTCCTATCATTGTTCATGAGTTCTAAAAGTGTGAAGGGTTTTGTACCCTATGAGACCTATTTATATGAAAAAAGGTGTCGTGCCGACATAGATAAGGTGTAAATGTGTGATAGGCCCAACCTTAGAAGAACGACGCACCAAGATGCTAAGATATTAACATGTCGTGAATATTTGGAATTAAAGTGAAAGAGTTTTAGTGTGGATCAAATGTGATATCCAATTGATGTTTTTCTCACTGACCAAATACATCATATAAACACTACTAGAACATAACTCGATCTTGACTTCCTTATTAAACGTAAAATAATTTCCACTAAATAACATACTAATTACTCACCATAACTAGTCTTAACTAAGAGTTTAAACACTAGACTCTTTTTATTCCATAACTCTCAACACCAGTGCCGGCCCAAGCTTTTTGGTGGCCTTAGGCGAGATCAATTTTGGGGGTCTAGACGCTAGTTTATTAGCATACAAAGTAAAGGGGGATGGTACCTGTTTTGCTGTCAACGCTGTTTTGCTGTCAATGCCAGATTTGCTGATACAATAGCAAAATAACATACTAAGTGAGGTCTATCGTCTATGTATGTATGTATGTATAATAACAAAGCATAATCATCATCTTCGATATACAACAATAACAAATCTTACAACGTTAAAGAACCAAATCAGTCTGCTCCAATATGCGACTCGGGAGTACCTGTTTGTTTGTACTGTCACATAATAAACAAAAGAAACCTTTTTATTAGAAATATCAATAGACATATACAGTATTGATAACAAGACAAAATCCCAGATTAATTAATATTTTCACATTTGTTGCGAATCGAAAAGTGCATTTAAGTTAACAGAAACCATAAGTAGGCACTACAAACAGTAGAATGTCGGTGCTGCTAAAATTAGGGATTGTAAGTAAAAAAAATAACAATAATAATGGATTAAAAGTGATTATTACCAATAAGTAGAATAATAATATAATAATCAAAGGATATATAGAGGTTGTTAATATTTTTCTTCTTCTTCTTGTTGTGAATAGTGCTTTCATGGCGGCAGGAGATTTATTATATATAGTTTCCGCTAATGGAAAATACAAGATCCAATGTTGGAGTTTATAGATCGTGGTTGCAGGCAGTAATCAGTGTCTCCGATTCCGATTACAGAGAATGATCTGCTGATGTTGTTACTAGCTGCTGCGGCTTTGATTTAGGGATTACCATATAACGCCGGGTATTACAAAATTTTTGGGGGCCTTAATCTAGTTTGGGCCTTAGGCCCACACCTAACCATACATAACAGTTGGGCCGGCCCTGCTCAACACATAATGAGAGCATATATTCCCAAAGTAATTAAAACTTCTAGAACACTAAATTAAGTTTATTACTCAGATATTAAAAGACCAATGCCCCTTTGAAGATTTTGTTATGGATCATCATATCATGCATCCCTTTTTGGTCCTTGAATAGAAGCACATAAGATCCATATATTGATCCTTCAGGTACAAGTTCCTTTGGGCCTCCTGTCTTTGGAGTGGAGTCGTGGAGATGGGCAGTTATGTCAGTCTATTAGGCCCTCTACTAAATGGACCTCTAGGCTAACAAATTTGACCTTTAAGGAGCTGAACTTCCGATATTCCATGAAGGCAAACACTACATAGAAGTATAGAACCTCTAAATAACACAAAATTCACATTAATTAAGAAACTTTTATACACCTGCTCTATGATTTAAACAAAACAAAAAAAAACTAACATAAACTTTGCATTTGGTTCCTGTTGCCATATATATGGTATCATAACGTACAAACCAATAAGACTAGATTATTAATTACTTTAGCGTAGATTTATCTTCAGTTAGTTTCGGATATAACGTTGATAACTGCAACGCTAGCCAGTTCACACGCCTGATAACTATATATATAAATGTAGATATATGGCCATAACTCTTTCAACCAACTAGCGAACTGGTAACATGATTAACCGTGAAATCATAGTTCTAACGAAAATGGTAAATGCTAGATTTAAGTTTCATGTATACATACAAAAAATCTAAATTAATAAAATCTAAATTTTTAAATGTTTTATATGTAATAATGTTATATCTATAATCCTTTTTAAAAATATCACCATGATGTTGAAAAGTTTAGTTTTTAGATATACGAATTGACCGATATACTCCTACATCTTAAAATTTAGTTAATACTTACTTTATATATTTAGTTAAAATTTTCATTTCTACAATTAATTCATTTAATTTATTTTAACTTATATATTTTTAATTTTTTAATTATGAAAATTACAAATATGCCTTACAAAAAATAAATGAGCTTTTTTGTAATTAAAAACATACATAAAGTATTATAAACTAATTATACGTTAAGTTATTTAAAAAAACTATATTAATATTATTTTATAATCTATTGAAAAAATTTTAATAAAAATGAATTTAACAAATCACGTATTTTTTCGCTATTAAATCACATGAAACAATCACTAAAAAATTATTGAATACCGTTAATGAATAATATTTACCCGCCGCGTAGCGCGGGCAATGAGCTAGTTTTTAGATGAAAATTTTGTTTAAAGTTTTTATTGAGTGATATGTGTTTCATTTAATTTAAGATTTTTAAAGATATTAAGTTTTACCCGTTAACAGGGGCGGGGCCAGTATTTCCGGTTGATGGGGGCCGGATGACGAAAGATATTGTCAAGACATTTTAACTAGGTTGGTTTGTGGTTGCAAAATGTGGACACTCTTTTTATAAATGTAATAATTGGAATTAAAAAAATCATATTTATCTATAGCTGATGTGGTCTAAAGGTTTGTAAGCAACATATAAAAAAAAGACTGTTTGTTTTGTAAACTTATCTGTAGTGAATACGTGATCGAATTTGTTCTAATTATATCCTAAACTTTTAAATAATTCAAATTATATTAAACTATACATATAAAGACAAGAATACAAAAATATATAAAAGTCAGAATGATGGCATCTTCTCTCCATGAGAGTAAGGCCTCACCCTATCCTGAACTCGTCATTTCCTCCTCTTCAATGTCACATCAACTTTCTCTTTCCAAGACACACCCAAGAACTACCTTCTCCCTATCATACCTCCTTCTTCACCCCATCCCCAATTAAAAAATTATAAACCCACACACACATACACTCCCCATACCCCACACACTCTCTTTTTTTACCTCTTAATAAACTAAAGCATGGCCCACATCTCTCGTCCAAACGTTTCCAAAGCACGACGACTTTCGATGATGACGAGCTCCAGACGACCTCGTGCCTATCTTGACGAGGACGACGGCTTCTTTGACGAGCATATGACACAAGATAGGGAAGGGCCTAGTGAGTTTAGAAATTTAAGGGGTAAATTTGACACCTTAAATATATATAAAGGACTCAAATATTAAAACTCATCTTCTTCTTCAATTCTTGGAACAAACCTGAAACTCGATCTTTTGCTGCTAAAAAACTAATCTGCAACTCAAATATACATAGCTTCACTCCAACCAAGGGTAAACCTTTTAAAGGAAAATAAGACTGGTTGGGGAACCAAGCACCCGTTATTTTGCAATATTATTTATGTTTTTATTTTTCATTAAAAGTAAATGGTTTAGTGCATTTATTTCAAAAATAATTTTTTTTTTTGTATATTGTGTTTGAAAGAAAAAAATATATATTTATATAAATCTAATATATTGATATACTGCTAATAATTAGAGAGGCATTTTAAATTATTTAGCTAAATTGAATTGATATATACTAATATTTATCTAAGATAACTTTTCATAGAAAATTATGTATTTGGATAAAAATCACAGTTGTTACCCTTTGTGTTCCAAAAAGATTGTCTACTAACAAAAATAACTTACAATAATGTATAGTTAATGAAACTTTAACGTGATAAAATGTCATTTTTAATCTTGTAGTACTTAATGCTCATTTAACTTGAATGTTGTAATAATGATAATTAATTAAAAATCTATAATAGATAAACAAATAAATGATTAATGTGTTTTTAGGAAAATGGATTAATATTTTAGGACAAAAATTGTAATATGGACAATCAAAATGAGACAGATGGAGTATTTATAATTTATTTGCTTCCTTTTGTTTTATCATGTAGGAAAATCATTGGTATATTTGTAATTTATTTGCTTCCTTTTGTTTTATTATTGAGGCAAAAGCCACATTGTAATAAATTAAGTCTTCTAAATAATCTGTTAACTTTTAAGTCAACTATCTTTTAAGATTAAAATTTCGTTAAACATATTTTAAACTTACTTACATTTCAAAAGTGTGTAGCCTTATTTGTGACATCCAATTTTTTTATGCCTTCTTCCATTTGAAAACTTTGGTTAAAATTTTGAATTATAATATTATATATTATTAATTTATCCGTCCCATAAAAATCACCCAAAAAAATTAAATTATATTAAGATATGTATAATAAAGAAGCTTTTATTAATCAAAAAGTCATTTTTATTCTTGCATTTAAAACAATTTTGACTTTAAATAGTGTATTAATATATGGTAATCAACCAAGGGTAATAATAGGTAAAATAATGAGTAATTAATATGTTTTTGAAAAACTAGATAATTATTTTGGGACAAAAAAAATAAAAGATAGACAATAAAAATGAGATGAAAAGTAGGTATTACTGAGCTAATTCAGTAAGCTATTCAAGCTCCTAGACCTCGGTCTTCCTAGTCTTGTCCTAAATAGATGACTTATGCTTTAAGACTTCTCAGAAATTAATCGATCTATCTTAGTTACGACCGTAGACAGATTGGGACAAGCTGCATTAAGATTTAGATGTGGGCGGAAAGCTTCCTCTTCTGTGCCTAGTGTACTCTCTATTTTATCCCCTCTCATTTATTACTATATTATCACTGAATCCCCTAAAATTCCCACAATATCCCTATTACTTTATTACTTATATTTTCTTTATTCATTTAGTCAAACTTTCCTTTTTATATAATGATCTTATTTAGTTATTAATTTAATTTATTTTACTTATATTTTATAACTTTTAATTATGAAAAATAATAATAATTTTTTAAATTTATCGGAACATTATCTTCTGTACTATTACACCACTTACAATGCTGCGACAACCACTATTAAAAATTATTGAACACTATCAATAAAAAAAACTTTTAATCCCACCGCTTAATAACAATGAGAATCATTATCTTCCACGATATATTTGGGACCGCCGCATTACACGGGTAGTATATCATTATTCATTTCAAGTCATGAGTAAATTCAAATAAAAATGCTAACTACTTAAATGTCTTTACCATACATCATCCCACTTAATAGTTACCGAAACATTTATTTTACCTAATTGCATTCAATTTGGTCAAGAAGATTACATTCATATTACAACAATATTCTATATTCTATGTATTATTATATTATACGGTTGGTTACCTTACAAAAACATTCAATTTTCATTATTCTATGATCATTTACTAACCATAAATATTAATAGTTATTTTCGAAATGACAAAAACACCTTTACTTAGGACACTTGGAATACTCCAAACACTAGATAATAGGGGTAACATTGTCATAAAAATAAACTTGATAACATAAATACGTACACCTTCTAGCTAGTCTCTCTATATATGACCAATATATATATTTCCGTGTGTCTCACATTCTTCTCTTAAGAAAATTTTCATAGAAATTCTTCTACAAAAACCTTTACAATTTCTTCATTATGAACTACAATTCCCTCAATCTTTAATTCTGTATATGTATATAATCCACACACACACTGCATAAAACCAAGCTGTTTGCAAATTACTACATATATATATATATATATATATAAGTATATATATACCAATAACAATTACAATAACAATGTATGGTTCTAACTTTTTTGATTCAAGAAACAATGCTGGAAATTACTATGGTAGGAACGCGTATGTTAACAACCGAGGTGGTTATCATGCGTCATATCAACAAGGTTCACGTAGAAACTATAACTATTATGAGCAGCAGCAGCAATATTATTATGAGCAGCAGCAGCAGCATCAATATGAGAAGCAGCAGCGTCATTATTATCAGCAGCAGCAACAACAACAACAACGAAGGAGGGCGGTGGAAGTTGATAACAAGCAAACTGAGTCCGAGGACACTAATCCTGCTCCATTGTCAGTTACTTCATCAATGTCCTCAGCATCGTTGTCTCGTCATATAGGATCGTTTGACAGAAGGACTAACTTGGATAGGTTTCTTCAGTCTGTTACTCCCATCATTCCCGTGCGAAAAATGACTGAGGTATATTTAGATTTAAAAAAAGAAACTTAACCCTAATACCCTATGCATGTTTTTGGTTGTACAATTTTAATTAACATTCCAAAATAATCACATTTTTTTTTGGTATAATTTGAAAATAAAACGTGTATATCCTTATTAATTAGTCGATCTGCATAAACTATCTATATGTGATGGATTTTTTTGTGTTACATTATATGGAGGGTATACCTAGCTCTAACAAAAGGAATATGGGGATAGACTGTATGCAGCGGACTGCATACAGTTTTGGGGTTTTTATGGTGAAATTCAGGGGGGGCATTTTTGTCATTCATCATTATGTATATGGCTGTATATATCAAGTATGCAGTCAACTGCATACTTGATTTCCCCAAGGAATATATATATAATAGTGAATATATGCAATTATAAAAAGACAAGAAGCCCTAAGTATATAAAAGCAATGTGATGCGGTTTGTTTTTAATACTGAAATCTATGATGGGATTGTACGTATAATTTGCAGAAGAATTTAAAGGGGGAAGCTGGAATGCGCCCATATTATCGCATTGGGGATCTGTGGGATACTTTCGAAGAATGGAGCTCTTATGGAACTGGAGTGCCATTTTTGTTGTTTGATAGATACCCGATTACACAGTATTATGTTCCGTATTTATCTGGTATGCAGCTCTACATAGATCCACAGAAAGCCTATACTACGAGTGTTGGGTGAGTATTTCATATTTTCCTTGTCTTAATTTGCTTTTGTTATTCGGATTAATTAACTGTTCAAATATTCCATGTACGTTATATGCTTAACTGCTTATCAAGGAGATATAATTATTTTAATTTTTGCTAGCTAGCTATATCATACATATATGCAAGAATGCTATATATACATCATTCATTGTTTTGAGTTGGATACTTAGATCTATGGGCAGTTCTTCAATTGTGATGCAGCCATAATTTTTGTCCATTGTCAAGTATGAGAAAAATCAAAAATTTGGATTACATAGTTCTTTGTTGTTGCTTCGAAGTGCGAATATGGGATACCTTATGGGTCACTGTGATTTTGCCTGCTGATTATCAGGGGCGTATCAGCCAATTTGGGGGTCTAAAGTGAATTACTAATGAATTGAGGACTTAACGAATAAAAATTTACATACTAATACTTGACAATACTCAAGTTTAGACATTTTTTTAGTTTAATCAATGACAACTCGCCTAAAAAAAAAAAACCCTAAAAAATATACTCAAATTTCTTTTTTGGTTTTAAAAAAGACTTATACATATACATAAGTGCCCAAAAGTTGGTCTTTAAAAGACTGAAGCCCTAAAGTATTGCTTTAGCTGCTTTACCTTTGATCGACACACCTATGCGGCTTATGTAAAGGATCTAAAATGAAGCATATCATCATCAACAATTCTCTCGCGACATTCATCAGCTCGCTATGTTGTGATCAAATATTCAGCTTACGCTGTTATAGCGTTAGAGATATGCTATACATTCCTTCGTTTCTCTGTAGCAAAAGCATAAACGAGTTTGGTTTTTTAATTGGTTACCTTATGTCAAGCACGGATTTTATTATATTATTAGGTCGCTGGATTTATTTCCTCAACGGTTAATTGATCTTTTAAAGCAAAAGAAGGCATATAAATAAATTTATTGCAGTTAGCGTCATCACACTGACAAAATTTTATTTAATGTGGTCTTGTCGTTTCTAGAAATAAAATCAAAACAATACGAAGAACCACAAAACAAGGGTTGCCAGAATTCTGTTAAGCATTACATCTTAATCGTAGAGTGTGCTTCGTTTATAGGGGTGAGTAAAAATCCAACCGAAAACAAAAAAAACTGATAAAAACCGAAAACCCAAGAAACCATGGTTTTCAGTTTTGGCTTTCCAAAAACCAAACTTTGCAATTTGGTGTTCGGTTTCATATGAAGAACCGATCCATAAAAACTAAACTGAACCGGCTCCTGCGTCTGGGTCCCCTTTATACTAGTTTGCTGCTAGGAGTCCCTCTAGTCGAATCCATAATTCATAGAAGCCCCAATAGAAGTTTACTGACATGGCTCTTCCATCGATGATCTACTGCTCCATGTTTTCCCCTAATTTCATCAGTTCCAGGCTCAAGTGCCTGTTCCTCCATCTTCATTCCAAAGGCGAGCATATCCATTGAGTGACTGTAACTGCTATCGTTTACAGTCAATGGTTCTTAACCAATTTTAGAGCTTTATAAAGTTTTAAGAGAGAATAGGAAGTAAGGGGGACTTTCGCTTCATTAGAAGTTGGACTCGGACCATCTTTCTTCTACTGCGGAGCCCTGATAAAGTAACCGGCGGCATGTTAGTATAATTCTCCTGCTTGCGGATTTTCCCCTGCGCTGATTCAGGAGCCTAAGTATATATTTTTTAATCTATTACTTATGCTTAGTAAATTTTTTCAATATACTTGAACGTTTTGCTTTTTAAATGTACAAAATAAAAATTAATTATATGTTTTAGATAAAATTACAAAACAGAGTCAATTCAGTTTACAAAAATATGCATACAAATTTAACACTTAAAAGATAAAATTGATAAAGTAAACCAATTGTACTTTTTGATCTTTTTTTTATCATATTATTTTCTTAACAATTACCTATTTTAATTTTAGTTTGTTAATCTAAAATTGTTAAAAAGATAATTTCTAAGAAAAGCAACAAAATCCCCAAAAAAAAATGAACCGAAACAAACCAAAAAATGAACCCAACCAAACCAAAAAATGAACTGTCCCGGTATCGTCCTAATCTCGGTCGGAAAGTGGTACTGAATTTCAAGTGGGACCGAGATCGATATCTACTTTTAGTGATTTTCAGGATCGGTACCGGAAAATACCAAAATTACAAGAAAATACTGGTACCGTACCTGTACCAGTTCATATGGGACCGATACCATATTTTGATGGTCTTTACGGGATGATATCAGTCACACGCTCATCCCTAATTGTTCATCAGACTTGTATTGAATGAACATGGCTGACAATTTGTGAATGACTTTGCCTTCTAGAAGTAGTTTAAAAACCATGATGTGTAGATCTTATTAACTACTCTTGTAAGTTATGGAAGAACAATATTAATGAAAAGTTATTTCTCATAATAGCTAACACAAACATATTTATATAGAAGCATCTTACATGAGATGAAAGACAATATACGAATTACTCATTTCAACCAAGATTCTTGATTTATGACCAAATCAACAATATTACTGTTTGCATTACGCAAAAAGGAAATTCGTGTAACCAAGATAGGTAGAATCAAATTGTATTTTAATGAAAATAATAACATATTACCAACCCATAACGACAACAAGTGTTATCGTCGAAAGTTGAACTTACAAAACTTTTCTTTTGGAGGGAAAAAAGAAATTAAAAACACTTAACGCGTCTTTGCATGTTATAGGGTTGTTCAGAGTCAAAGTCAAAAAGTAAACTTTTTTTTTTCCGTTTGGTGATATTTTGCGACGACAAATGTCGCCGCAAAAGGCATCCGTCTCATTAAATGCCTTTTACTTGTAAGGAAAGAGATATCTAATCACTAAAATCTATACCTTTAAACATAAGAGTAAGTGATATTTCAAAATGTAAAAGTTCGTCATACTTTAATTAGGCAAGAATGCTAACATGATAATGATATCAATGTCTATAATAAGTAGGTTTGTAATACATGCATTGTATCATACATATAATCAAGATTAATACTATACAATCATTGGATCCTACATATGATTAAGTATGAATTCTATATATTTATTGTGTTGACTTTGATAGCCATGAAACAATGAAGCGTTATGGTGTATGAAATATTCAAACACTGGGTGTTTTGATAGCGATTAGTACTTCATAGTTCTTTTTTGTCGTTTTTGGAGTGCGAATGTGAGATCAAGGAACTACTTGCTTTTAGTGGACCACTATGCTTTTGCTTATGGATTTTGTGAGGATCTAAAGTTGTTATACTTCCTTTAATATCCGAGTAGCAAAAGGATAAGGAAATAAACATGAATTGTTATCATACATTTTGTTTCAAAAACATTAGATTATTAGATTATAAGGTTATTGGATTCACTTCCTTAAGTGTTAACCGACCCTTTTAAAAGAAGAATATACATATAAATAGATTTGGTACAATTAGCGATGTAGTAGTGATGTGGTTTTATTTAATGCGGTCTTCTCGTTTCTGAATGGAATAATACTCTTACTATTAAGTATAATAACAAGGTTTTAGACGGTCATTAAAGGAAGGAAGATAAAGAGAAAAGGAGATTACAAGTCCACCCAATCCAATTTATAGTAAAGTTAGTTACACTTCATACTAGTAATTCAAAGAAAGGAAGTAAGTTTAATGTCGTTGGCAAGCGTATAGTTCATTTCGAAGGATCAACAATGGTGGTCACATTACAATGATTCCAAATATAAATAGTAGTCCTAATGAAGGTATCAAGATACTTCTTTAATTTAGTCGGGTCCAAATTGTTGTGGGTGTTACATGATTTGGATGTTTTGAATATTTTTGATGCTTCCGATACTTTGGATGGCATTTATTTTGTATATATTTTGGCTAGTACATGCAAAATATATTTCGACCTATGCTAGGTTATTTAAATTGCTTTTGTATTATCTATATTAATTATTACAGGAATTTTTTATATAATTCTTTTGGATACCTACAGGTGGTTTCTGAAAAATTTCTATCAAAATTATTAAATCTTTTTATATAATGAAAAATATATAAAACTAATTAGTTTTGTTGAAAATTCATCCGAAGTTAAAATATATTACTGACGAATTTTCGACACAAAATTTTGATAGGAATTCGTCAGAAACGTTAAGTATATTTCCGATGAATTATCGACATCAATTTCGTCGGAAATACGTACATCGCTAAATAGCCAACCTTTGAACATTTGTTAGTTATTTTAAATGTATATAGTAAGGGTATTCCGACAAAATAAACCGTCTAAAAATAAAATATTCGTTGGAAAGTTTCGTCGGTGATTGTTTCTGAGGGTGTTTTTTCCAACAGACCGTTTTCGTCAGAAATTTCTCGCTAAAACCGATTTCTTACCAATTTTTGACGAATTTTGTCATCATTGAAACTCACTTTTTTTTTAGTAGTGAGTGTGTGAAGACAACGTTTCTCATATCCAAGTTGCATCTAGAGGGAAGTCTTCGAAGGGTCATGCACCAAACGAGGATGTTAACTTTAATAGGAGGGAAGGTTCTTCAAGGTGGCCCAGTCGTGTAGGTGAATTGGTTAAAGGGTGGAACAATTTTGCTCTTTTCATAAGGTGTTCAAGGTGTGAAGAAGTTAGCAGCGATAGGAGTTGTCAATGATGTGCTTTCCCAGGCCTTGACGGTGAAAACCCTAATGGGGTCATAGATTATGTTTCTCTTATAGGGTTAGTTGATGTTTCATAACTCCAAATATCGTTATAGTTTAGGTTGGAAAGGGAGTGAAAACCTAATGTTATCTATGATGTTATCATAACTCTCGTTTCTACAACATTGGTTTTTTAATTGGTTATCTTGTGCCAACCGACCACACATTTTATTAGGTTATTAGGTCATTCGATTCACTTCCTTAATGTTAACCGATCCTTTTAAACAGATAGATATATTTAATACATTTACTTAATGTCATGGTGTCATAGGAGGAACGTACTTTTACTTAATGTGGTTATGTTGTTCTGGAAATAAAAGCCAAAAAAATAAGAACCATAAGCAAGTGTTGTCGGGATTATGTAGTAGGTATTATATCTTAATCGTAGATTATATTTCTTTTTTTAGGGATTGGTTGTTATGGTTTAGCCGGTATTGCATAACTTAAGAATTCTTTAGAGTTTAGGTAAAGGATTGAGACGGGGAAATGCTAATGATGTCTATAATAAACTCCCATGATGTATTAGGGGTGGAAACAAAACCTAACAAAAAACTAAAAAACTGATAAAAACCTTAAAAATCAAAAATTGAATACCAAAAACGCCAATGGTTTTGGTTTTCTAAAAAACCAAACTTTTCGGCTCGGGTTCAACTTCATATGAAAAACCGATCCATAAAAACCAACCCGAACAGAAATTATATAATGTTCAATTTCATATATACTTATATCATTTAATTATTATATCTATTACTTATGGTTAATAAATTAATCAATATATTTGAACTTTTTGCTTTTTAAATGTATAAAACAAAATTAATTTGTAAGTTTTAGGTGAAAACTCACAATGATATCAATTCGGTATATGCTATATAGGAATGACAATGGGGCAGGTTCGGGACAGGCTGTACCATACCCGAACCTCACAAGAAAAAATGGTATCCAAACTTGACGTGATGCCTATCGGGATCTTGACGGGGCACCCTATGGGTCAGATGGTTCATTCAAAACTAACCAAATACCCGATACTCCTTACTATATCCGAAACCAACCCAAAATTATATTTATAAAATATAAGAAACTAATATATATTTCGGGTCGGGGTAGATATGCCTGAGTCGCTACCCTGAACCGAAATAAATCCCGGTTAACTACGTCGATACCCGACCCGTGCTCCGTTAAGCTCTCCCGGATTCGATATGGAATTTTCAAGTAACAGGTCTTCCCATCTGGTTCAAATTTTTTTGTCATCCCCAACGGTATACAAAAAATGTATACCAAATTCAACATCCATAAGATAGAATTAGTTAAGTAAAATTAGATGTATGTTTTGAGCTTCTTATCATAATGTTTGCTCAACAATCGAATGTTTTATTTCAAACTTGATGAACTAAATTTTTAAAAAAAAAGATAAACTTAAAAGGCAGCAAAAAAAAATCAAAACTGACTAAACTGAAACCAACTGAAAAACTGAACCCACCAAAATCTGAAACCAACGGTTTGTTGTTTTTAAAAACTGAACATTTCAGTTCAGTTTTGGGTTTAGCAAAAATCGAACCATTCTCACCCTAACTTGTATCTACTAGTAGTGTACCCGCACGATGCGCAATAATCGCATGTGTTTTAAGTTGTTCAACATTGATACGCAACTAAAAAGTTAGGGGTGACGACGTTCGGCTTTGTTTAACACCAACTTTGTACGGTGGTCCATGGTAATTATGTAAGAGAAAAATGTATAATGATATTAGTATGACTTTCTAATTGATAATAATAACTTATTTTTGTTTTAGTTAAATTGAATTTGTTTTGACTAATTAATAGTGCATTAAATGTTATAATGTAGTATTAAATACAAGATTAAAAAATTAAAATAGGAAGTTCTTAAAAATTCAAATGTTAAGATAATGTGTCAAATGTTTTATAAAGTAGTATGGATATAATATTATCTTAGGACGCATGATAATGTCGTCATTAGGACACTACTACTAGTTACATCTTTCTTCGGGCTTCCTGGTCTGAATCATGAATGATTATCAAGGTACACGGTTAAGTACTTGTATTTAAACATCATTTAGGTGCAAAGGATTCAATTATGGAATTGCTATGTTTTTGCTTGTTACGAATATAGTGTCTAGTTATCTTTTTATACCACATATATCTGATCAATTAAGTACTGTCAAAAACTCACATTGAATTCACCAACAGTAATAGTCATAAATACCTTAAGCAAAATCTCATTCAGCTTTAGATATTAACAACTGGTTGGTAAATGCAAACACTTTTTGGTTAACGTTTCTAGTAACCGTAACAAGCAGTATAATGATCCAAATATAAAAATGATCAATCATGATTTGGAACCAGAAGGATATTATTAGACCATTTCTTTTTCCAAATTGTTTTTCAACGCAATCAATCATGAATTCTGAACCAGAAGATAATACTTTTACATTCATTAAAATGTATATGTTGAGAAATTTCAATTGATAATGAATCAGGAGTAGTAGCAGTTCTAGTGACTTTCACTCTGAAGCGGATTTTGTTTTGAAAGATTCATTTGCTCCCCACATGCTCATGAACATGAACAAACTACCGTTAAAGGAAAATGAAGCTGAACTTTGTGACTCTCGTGGAACACTTGCTTTCGAGTACATGGAGAAAGAGCCGCCGCATACTCGGGAGACTTTAGGTCTCAAGGTTAGTAGTTAACATTTTAGATGATAAAATCTTTTGATTGACGGACTGTTCATTGTTCACTTGTGTATGGTGAAACTTACGTCATTTTCTTAACAATAGGCTTCGGCTCTCTCGGATCTTTTTCCAGAGCTGAGCAAGTATAAGAGCTGCGACCTTAAAAATTCAAGTTGGATATGCGTTGCTTGGTATGTCTCTTACTTAGAGGTCGCCATATGGACAAGTGGGCGGGTGTGTGGGTAATTGAGTAACATGTCATATTGGATTCGGGTAAAAACTAAAAAGTGGTCATTTTTTTGTATGGGTCAAAACAAGTTTGGTTGACCAGGGTGTTAAATATGATCATAAAAGCAAAATGATTTCAATAATAATACAATCTTATAAATACGGATGTTTAATGAATTTGTATAATATATACTTTAGATACTCTCAATCCATTTGACATGTGCAACTAGATTGAGCGATTTGGCATATTTATATCATTTGACCCGTTTCCATTTAAGCTACTTTTTGATTAACCTGCTTAGGATATAACATAACCTCGACCCATTCATAAGCATATGGGTCAAAATTGACACCTCTATACTTACCACTTAAGCAAGGGTCATTTGTTAATGTTGATCTCATAATCAATTCACTTGTTCGCAGGTATCCAATCTATCGAATTCCTGTGGGCCCAACACTAAGGGATCTGGAAGCCTCTTTTTTGACCTTACATTCCTTGTCAACACAACCCAGAAGTACTTGATTCTTTCCCTCTCCACTTTTTTTTCCGTACACATGCAAATGGTTTCTCATGATCTATATAATTTTGTATATGATGCTCATACAGACATTGGTGAGGCTGAATCCTCAAGTATGGGCGTTCAAAGGGAAGGTGTCCGTCTACCAGTAATTGGGCTGGCAACTTACAAGCTAAAAAGTTCAATAATAGCCCCTAATGATCCAGAAGAACGTCGGCAAGAGCATGCTCTTTTGGAGGCGGCTAGCAAGTGGCTCCACAATTTGCAAGCTCTTCTCCCTGATTATCAGTTCTTCCTTAAGCGTAACAATTGATGAAGGAAAGTACATCAATCTGATTTCAAGTCTGTTCCTTTAAGCTACATAATATGAAATGCATTCAAGCTTATGCACTAAAATAATATGTATTTTGATGGTGTTTGTTTTAAACTGATGTTGTTTATGATGCACATTTTGGATGGTTCGTACTCAGTGGAGTAAAATACAAACATGCATAGAGTGATTAATACATTACTGTTTTATTGCCTTTAGCTTAGTGTCATGATGCTCTTAATGTTGGTCATTTTATATGCATCTTTCTTGTTAAGTTGTTTATCCTTGTGTTTAAGGTTGAATTGTATAAGAAGCATGGTTACTATATGTAGTAATAAAAATTGGAACAAATGCAAGATTTGTTCATCTTAACTGCTCTGCAAAAATATAACCTAACTGGTTAAATTGTATGACAAACAACATGAAATTTAGTCCCTACATTAAACCTTGCTCTTGTTCCTTAAAGCTTTGTTGTCTTCTAGGCAGAGTTTGGTGAAGGTCTTGCCATCGTGATGTTTGTCTTGTTACAAGTTGTCATCGAAAATGGTGGATAATAATACCGTCTGTACGAAGTTAGATTTTTGAGCCCTGTCTTCATGGTCATTACGTGAAAAGCGAACGGATGAGATGATGCTGCCACTGTCAACCAAGGAAAAAGAAAATTCAGAAAGAAATAACACAAAGATGGTTGCAAGGGATCCAAAAATCAAGTCTCGAAGTAGCAAAATGGGTTGGGTGGGTAATAGGTCAATATATGCTGGATTGTTTTGCTTACATGATATTTAATGTCTTTGTTTAAATATCTCTAGCCACTATATAAGTGGAAAATTTTGTAACGTAATCTGTCATAACGACAAACTATTTTGTATCTTGTCACAAGCATATTGAACGCAACTAGGATACCAAGGTAGTACTTGTTGCAATTTATCTTGTGAGGCGTGGAGATTATCATCTCGTTAAAAATACATTGTAAGACTTTCAATACGTTTCCTTTTAAACTACCTTCTTTACTATAATTATCCGTTAGAATTAAAGCATAACCAAATCGACCCATGTATAAACAAATGATCGAGTTGAAAGAACATTTGAAATTGCCACATATTTTATCGACTCAAGTATATTAATAGGTAGCAGTGCTTCTTTTAAGACTAAAAGAGGAAAAAATTTAGGAAAGATATAGAAAAAACTTGTACCTTCTTTGTAATGTAACATCCTCTTGAAGTGTCTTTGATGAACTTGGTTCAGCAGAAGAATCAACTTTGGGCTCATGACTTTGAGGTGGGTTATAGATAAATGAAAATAGCAATGAATCTGTTGCTGCATCGGTAGAAGATGTTGAAGAAGTCGACTCTTTATGAAGGGATAGTGAATGTTCTTGCAGTTTCCTCCTCAATTGCGATATAATCGAGTAAGATTCATCGTCATACGGCTTCCTCTTACAAAGACCTTGATCTTTTTCGTCAAGGAATCTAAGCATTGACGCCAATAGTCCATTTTTTTTTTTTTGATAAAAAGGATTTTGCCCTGGTTAGCTTCCCAATAGTTCATATTACAAATACCCAAAGTCCATTTTCCTTTTTTTTTCTAATAAAACATATTGTGAACCAATTCATGGCGTTTGGAATTGGTTAATAGAACAACATATATGCTGATTGCCTTTCGAAATAACATGTTTATAAAAAAAAACCACATCACCCTGCTTAGAAAAAATTCAAAAAAACTGCTTAAATCATTCACAAATGAGTAACATCATATAAGTAATTTCGATAAAGTAAATCTCAAATACCTACAGAACTGCTTATCGATCTGTTGTATACTGGTCGGTATCAAAACATAATGTGCAGATAAACAGTTTTAACAAGCAATGTCAAACACCCCCAAAGTAAAGATTAGTCATTGAATATATATAACATATAAACAGTTGGCCAATTCATATATGTCTAGCCTGCAATAAGGCCTACACACTTATGCACACAAAGAACTATGGTGCTTTGGCCTACGTCTTATTGACATTTAGGACTCTGAATTAAAGTTTCTCCCCAAATTTATGACATTTTAGCAATCTTCTTCTATTTAGTTTTTATTACATCTCGTATAAAATCTTCCAGGTTTATGACCTTAATTTACTTGAGCAGGATCTATTCTATAAGCTCGTGCCTGTATTCTTGATTCCTATAAAATCTGAGGTTTTCTTAATTATAACATGTGTTATCCCTAGCTAATGAAGTTCATCATATAAAATATGTTTTTAATTTCATAGAAATGTGATATATATACCAAAATATGGCAACACGTACTCTAATAATTAAGCCAACACACTAAACTAGTAAAAGCACTCAATAATATACTAATAACTAATGTCATAATTTTCTTCTCAAATAAACAAAAAGGACAAAAGATCATAGCATATATAATTTCACCACAGTATATTTTATATTTAACCAACTTCATAAATCAAGACAACAATAGTAATTATTAGTTAATTAATAAATAAAATAAATATAAAAGGATATTTTTAACACACTTTCAAGTTGAATGATCATATCCCTCCCAAGATTATTAGTAACACAAAGAGGACATACCTGCAAGATTTATTAAATTAAAAGAGAGAACATTTTTACTACACCTTGAAACTCATAAAATAAATAATAAGTTGTATGTTTAATATGGTCAAATATGCATGAATATATTGTACATCAAACCCCTAAAATAAGGATAAACATTCAGCCATTCAGGTATAATATTATTTTTTATAAGAATAAACATAAGCTATGGTTGATACTTTAATGCATAAATATTAATACTACCTAATAGTTTAACTGTATTTTTAGGGGTTGTTTGGGTGTGCGTATTTTAAAGCTTAAGCCAAGAAAGAGGATAAAAAAAACATTTTGCTTAATTATTAAATTATGAAAATAACATATATGCTTTCAGTCTAGTCCCTAAGTTAAGGCAAATTTATAAAACAAATTTATATTTCCGGTTTAAATACAATTATGGAAATAACATTCCTGATGGGCCCCACGTAATTTGTTTGAGAAAAGCTCATAAGCTCACAAAAATAAGTTCCTCCTGTTTTTTAGCTTACAGAAGATAAGAATAAGCTATAAGCAACTTAAAATAACTATAGAAAGTTTAGCAATATATTTATGCGTGCAACATAATTACATAATAAAGTCCAAAAAAAGGGTGCCAAAAAAAATACCCCAGATTTAATTTGAAGTTGGTGTTGATCTTCAAGATGAACACATAATCCTAAAGCATCAAATCCATCATCACAACAATATGGACATCCGATAATTTCCGTACTTGATTCTTCTTCTTCTTCCTCTTCTTCACTATTGATATAACTGGTTTGTTGTTTACGAATACGACGACAGTCGTCGTTATCGTTGATTAAACTCCACATAATGATAAATTATTAGAGATGAAAACGATTGTTATAAATTCATCCAGAGATCGAGTTCATTTTATAAGGAGAGGTAAAGCGTGCGAGACACGGTTGACGTTCCTGATGGGCTCCCACATAATTTTTGTTTAATGTTATGTTTTCCCTCTAGGTCCCCCGTTAACAGCCATAAACGACTTTTCTGCAATGTTTTAAACAGGGGCGCAGGATAGAAGAGAGGGGGAGGGGGGGACCCCCAAATTTTTTTTTTATGATATAGGGGTATATAGTTTTCGTGTAGAAAAATTTTGATATATTCAGTTTCGACCCCCATTTTAATTGTGAAATTCTTTTTATATACTAAGCAATAAAATTGATCCATTAGATTTTACATAAGCCCATTTACCCAAACAAAAATCCATTACATACTAATATTACTTAGCCCATTAAAAAAAACCCAATCTAAAATCCATTACAAAACATAATAATATTACATTATTACTCATTTACTCCATAACCCATTAAAAAAAAGAAATAATTTTTGACCCGACCCGAACATATTACCCGAAAAATAGCGTTAGGAAAAAAAAATTTTAGATCCCGACCCCCCACCCGAAAAATCCAAGCTTCGCCCCTGCCCTATATGTAATGTAAGTGGCTATGCCACATTTGATGCAATGTGATGTAAAGTGACGTTAATGAGGATAGGCACGCGTAGGCTATTAACATATTCGAATGTTGAAATGTTATGTGTGATGTTTATGTGTTTGAATGCTACGAGATATGTGTTTTATGAATAACGAAGTGAATGATTTGTTGAATGGTTAAAATGAATAAAATATTTTGAAACCTTCGTGTACTTAGCTATTCGTATCTAACGTTTGTTTCTTTTAAAATGTGTTGCTTCCTCAGGGTAAGCAGTGAAAGAGCAGGTAGCAGTGAGGTGCGAGGATGGGTAGACGATTTGATGATGGCTTTAGTTTACCCATAGTTCATGCGTAGACTTATTTTATGTTTTATTTATGACCTTGTGAAGTCTTGGATTTTAAGACTTAATAAGTATGTATTGGCATTTGTGTTGGTGCCAATATCGAATATTGGATTTATTTTATTGTGATGCTATGATATGGATTTAGTAACACCGTTTGTTAATGATTTTATTTAAAAGTTTCCGCTGTTAAGTGCCGTTTGGCAAAACTTTTTGAAATCCAGTTTTTTTAAAAGCTGGGTGTTACAGGCAACCTTAGTGTTTAAATTGAATCAATCCCTCACAATATTCCGAAGGGTAACAAACCGGCTTAGTGGACACTGATGACACCATGTATCACTCCAAGCTCGCATGTCCATTCCATTTTCGATTATTATGATGCTATGATATGGATTTAGTAACACCGTTTGTTAATCATTTTATTTAAAAGTTTCCGCTGTTAAGTGCCGTTTGGCAAACCCACTAACCTGATTTTTTTTTAGGTTGGGTTCAGGTTGACCCATTGAGTTGACAGGTCGACCCGCCAACCCGGCAATATTTTAAGTTTATATAAAAAATTTTACAGGTCGACCCACCAACCCATTTCACCCGTCAACCTGACAACCCACGACCCATTTGACCTGAAATCAACCCGCCAATCCACCAACCCATTTGACCCGCCAACCTGATTTTTTTCAGGTTAGTGGGTTGGGTTCGGGTTGACAGGTTGTAGGTCAGGGTTGAAGTTTCTGACCTGAAATTTTTAGTGGGTTGGGTTAGGGTTAGAGATTTTTGACCCGTCAACCCGAACCCGAACCCAATGACAACCCTACATATATGAACAACCATTAGAGACTTATTTACATCCCCAATGTGTCGGATACCCAAACCCTCTTCATACTTAGGAAGGCGGACTGATTTCCAAGAGACCTTTGATTTGACTTTAGTGTTTGAGCCTTGACTCCACAAAAACAACCTCATTTTCTGTTCCAAATCATTAACAATTTAGGTTGGGAGAATAAAAACTAAGGCCCAATAAACATGCAAGGAGGATAGAACCGAATTGATAAGTTGTAGCCTACCCGCAAATGAAAGATACTTAGCTTTGCAGTCATCAATTCGCTTCTCCATTCTTTCAACCAAATCTTTACAGTCTTTATATATCAACTTAGTCAAAATAAGAGGTACTCCAAGGTAACGTACCGATAATTTCCATTCATCAAACGACATGATCGACATGATAGCTTGTTTGGTATGGTCAGGTACATTACTAAAGAAAGTAGCGCTCTTCATTATGCTTGGTACCAATCCAGAGGATTTATTGAACACTTCCAGCATTTCCATGATGACTTTCACTAATTTAACCTCTTTAAGTGCAAACAAAAACAAATCATCTGCAAAACAAACATTAATAACTAGTTTGTTTATCACATAGAGCATGGAATCGAAATTCCTTACGTTCCCTCATTGCTCAGTGAAGAAGTAAAGACAAGTCTTCCATTACAAGTGTGAACAGGTATGGTGACATTGGGTCCCCTTGTCTCAACCCTCTTTTACCTTTAAAGTATCATAAGCCTTTTGAATATCAACTTTGAAAGCACATCTAGGAGGGCCTCTATGAAGATGATAATTGTGCAGAAGTTCATGAGTTAAAAGAATGTTATCCGAGATCTTTCTACCTGGAACAAAAGCAGATTGGTTTATGCTTACTACATCATCCAAACCCCCTTTTATTCTATTCGTAATAATCTTGCTAATACATTTATATAAAACAATATAGCAAGCAATAGGACAGTAACCAGTGACAAGGGATGGAGTTGAAACCTTGGGAATTAAAGCAATAATGGTGTGGTTTACCTCTATTAGTAATCCCCAATGTCGAAAAAAGTCTTGGATTGCCAGGCATATATCCTGTCCTACCACATCCTATGAGTTTTTAAAAAATGCTAAAGAAAACTCATCTGGTCTAGGAGCTTTGTTGTCTCCAATGGAAAACATAGCCTATTTTATTTCTTCATTTGTAACTCACCTAACCATATTATTTACTTTCTGCACATCAAGTCTTTTCGTGAACAATCCCACAGAATGCAAAGGTATGATGGGACTTTCAACTCCAAAAAACTGCTGATAATGATTTACCAATGTATCAACAACAACACCACCTTCAAAAACGCAGCCATTTACATCCTTTATCATTTCAATTCGGCACCTAGGGTTCTTGCTTTTAACCAAGTTGTGGAAGTAAGCTGTATTGGAGTCTCCATAGTTTAACCAATCTATATTTGGTTTTTGTTAAAAGAAAGATTCCTCATCATACGTTGCACTTTCAAATTCTGGCAAGCACTTAGTTTCCTTTTCACGCATGAGCATCAGACGGTTTCGAATCAATAGCTTTCTGTAGCTCATCAAGTTCCTTTAGAAGAGAAACTACCCTTTCATGCAAATTTCCTTGTTCGTATAGTAATTTCTTCATAGGAGTTTTGATGGCTTTTAGCTTCTTAACCACACGAAACATATAATTACCATTGATTTGTTACGCCCATGCATGCACTACAGCCTCCCTAAACCCCTTTTTTTGTAACCAAAAAATTTGAAAATTTAAGAGGCTTAGGGCGAGATCTTACCACATCTTGTAGCTTTAAAGACATGGTGTATGATCAGAAACACGATAAGGTTGAAACACAACATAGGAGGAGGGGAACTCATCAATGAAGGGCGCATTCCCCATTACATGATCGATCTTTTTTAGGATTCCCACCCCCTTCTTCGGTTTTTGAGTTGATGTATAGTGGAGGCCTGAACTATTTATACCCATGATTTCAATCTGTTCAACACACTCCTTGAACTCCCTCATTCCAAATTTATAGATGATGATCCATAAAAGTTGTCCTCTAGGTTCAAGGACGAATTAAAGTCCCCCAAGACCACCCAAGGCATGCTACCAACAAAATGCTTATGTAAACATAAATTAGCCCACATTTCCCTTCGTTGTTGGCAGTGATTCTTGGCGTAAACAAAGGAACAAAACAACACTTTCTTGTCAACTTTGAAAACAATTTGTACATGCATTACCTAACTAGTTTGAGCTAAAACCATCACATTAACTAAATCAGAGTTCCAGCCAAGGATAATACGCATACCTTTATCACACAGGCTTCCATTATAAGTCCAATCCCAATTCTTAAAGATCTTCTTGCAAACATTAAACAGTCGAGAAACATCCACATGAGATTCCATAATGGTGCATTCGTTCAACTGATTTTCTGTTACAACCTGTCGAACCTCAGAACCTCCTTTTGTTTTAGAGGGTGGTTCAATCCCCACATATTCCAGGCTGCTAAGCTACCCATTAGAAACTCCAGGACCGTCCGGGAGTGCTTGCCCCCTCAGAATTTCCTTTGGGATTTGTATCTTTACCCATAAATTCCTCTGTTTCGTTATAAATTTTCTCCACATCAGAATCTGAGTCATCTCCATTTTGCTTTTTATCCCCAGACGAGTTGATCTCCTTACTCATCTCATCACCCTTAACCTCCTGAAACAGTGGATCATTGGCAGATGGGCCATAGTCACTTAACAATTCATATGGGTTTGTTGAAATTATAAGATCTTTAGATGTACTAGCCACATCAGAGCTCATGCTTGGTTTGCTAACTGGTCGATACACAAACTTCTGTTTCTATTTATTAATATTAATCCCTTATTTTTAGTTCACCTTATTTTTCTTCTTTACCTCTTGAAATCCATCCTCATCAACTCTTGGGTTAGACTTTTGAACAATTTTTACCACTTTAGGGCATTGCACGACCTTATGACCGAAGGAATTACAAGTAAGATATCGAGGAGGTTTCCATTCATACTCGACTTTCATAGTCTCTTTCACATAACCCTCACCTTATAAGTTCGGAATTGCCATTGTTAATTCATCCTTAAAATCTCTTCTGCCGATATCTCAACAAATGCCTTCGCATAACTGCTCCTTCCCCGTGACTCCATGCACATCGTGCTAGTGTAGGAATCAAGTAACTTAGGGGTACCCAGCCTTGTAGCTAGTATGATCAATCCATCCTCAATATATGCATCCATAAGAACATTATCAATTTTATCCCATACAACAACCTTCTTGATGTCTTCCTTCCTCAATAGAACCGTAGTAGTACGTCCATAAGTTGAGGAAGATTGGCATAATGCGAATCAACCAAGGCCCACCTTCAATAACACTTTGCATACCATTTTTTTTTGTAGCAAACTTGAAGAGAAACAACCCATTCGAGTTCATCATAATACGTTGTAACCCCAGACCTTTTTAACAAAATTTTCCACCACCGGGAATGCAAGTCTCTTGCCCAGAAAATAGCCAAGGAGAGTATTTGCAAATCTACTTTGCACAAACTTAAACGATTCTCTAGAAAGAACAATATCCACATCATCTAATTTCTCATGTGATTCAAGAGTACAAAAACTAACTTGACGTTTCATATCTCCTTGCACTTTTGAAGTATAAGAACAGGGTGTTTATCCTTACTAGAATTTATGGTCTGCTTGTCGTCACCAGCGGTGCATTTATAGCTTTACCCTTATCAACATACGCAACATCAATATCATTGGAGTTAACTTTTTGATTACCAACTGCATCGTTATTAATGGGTATTTTCCCATCATTAGCAACCTGATTAACAAGTGTGGGTTGATCGGTCCCCGACTTCGCGTTATCTTGCTTATCAATATCAACCTGATCATCTTTGCCTTCCTTAATAGGATCCTTACCAGTCGCAACTGCAAATAAAGCACTCGCACCAGCATTACCCTTATCAGCATTAGCCTTAGCCTGTTCTTTTGCCGATATGATTTAACCTACAAATAAAAGTTTTTGGGTAAGTTACACAAATGATACCTGGTATTTGTACTAAATGACACTGGCCATATCCCGTAAATAAAAATTACAGGAGACATACCCAAACTTTGCACTTTTTTACTCAGACCATACCCAAGTTATATTTCAGGTATCATACGTGTAATTTCATGTATATTTCAGGTATCATCCGTGTATACATGGACGATACCTGAAGTATACACGAAATTACACGTATGATACCTGAAGTACACACAAAATTACTGGTTTGATACCTCACGTGCAAGTTTGGGTATGGTCTGAGTAAAAAAGTGCAAAGTTTGGATATGTCTCAGGTAATTTCTTGTTAGGTCCAAAGGTGTGAATATACCAAAG
>JAOXNX010000019.1:23746377-23761937 GCA_028566075.1 Solidago caesia
TTGATACTTATATAATATATATACAATATATATATTATTAATAATGACGTCTAGGTGTATATGTGTGTGACTCCATAGGCTTAAATACTTTCCGGACATACGTTTATTTTACGTGATCATATTCCTACAATATACACAATCCAATATAATCAATTCTTTTCAACACCTATTAACATACAATCATCATAAGGCTTCCAATCAATTTTCCATATAATCATGACTCAACCCATAAAACCACCCATTGTAGTGCTTGGCAAAACACCATTTACCCATACTTGTATACATGCAAGTCTCAACATTACAAAGTCAATATTTTTCATAAGTATTTCACATTTTCATATTATTACCATAAAATCATTAACCATAACCAAGCACTAGCAAGAAGGTGAATAGAATCAATAATCCAACAATACAACCCATAACTACAATATATTATAACTATAATATCATTTCTCGATTACTTAGGGCTCCCACCAAAAACCCCCAAAATTACATTATCAAGAACCCTAATTAAATAAAGAGAAATTCTTACCTTAAGATAAATAAGTTGCTAAATTTTGAATAATCAAAGTGTTTCTCCTCTTTTGTTCTATGTGAGTATCGACTCACACACCACTCCACACTAAATTCTCTAAATGAGTTTACTATGAATTGACAATTGAATTCTTATGATTTAGATGAGAATTTCTTGATTAGTTTCCTAGAGTTTTGATTGAAGAAATGAAAAGAGAAGATGGAGAAGTGTGATATTAAGATGAGTCACAATTAGGAGAAATGGTGGCATCCCCTTCCTGCTGCCACGTTTTCTTTCAAAATAATAGTGGGTATTATACCCGCTATTCACTAAGGTTCCAACTAATTTAATCCCAAAAATCAAATTTAAATACTAGAAAATTATTTTAAATGTTCAAACTACAATAAAGGTTCATTTAAATACCTTTAAAATTACGGGATGTTACAAAAACTATAATTTTTGAAATTTTTGAAATTATAGATATTATTCGTATATCTCCTTCTATATACGGCTTCTACTTCTTCTACATGTAAACATCTCTTCCTCTTATTCTTCTATATATTCTCTCATTTTTCTACATATTCTCTCATCTTATTCTTTTTCCACATAAACTCTTCTACAAACCGTTTGCAAAAAAATAAAAAATAAAAAAAATTGACCGATTCTTGACCGATCCGGCCGATTCTTGATTAATCCGGCCTAGTTTGACCAAGTTTGACCCGAGTCCAAGCCGTTGACCGAGGTTTTGGACCGATTCTGACCAACTCGACTCCCTGACCCCCCGATTTCGAGTGCAAGTTCTCTGCCAAATCGACCGAGTTTTATAACCTTGCTAGAAACCACACATTTAAGACAATACAAAAAAAAAAAAAAACTTTGAAGGCTATTTATAAAAAAAAATTAAATAGCATGTAAATGTATAAAATCTAGTTTCACTAGAAACCACACATTTAAGTCAAATATACTTATCGTTATTGATAGATGTGTTAAGTCTCACTGTGGTCTAATTCAAAGGAACGATAGTTATAGTTTTAGTAATTTTAGTATTAGTAAACTGGACAATAATTTATTAGTTAGTCTAAGGGCATGTTTGGTTTTTTTTATAAGTTAAGTGTTGTCTTGATAAAGTGTTTATCTGGATATATATTGTCAGTATAGATTGATTAATCAGTATTGTTGTTTATATTCTGTGTTGAATGAACAGTTAGTAAAAAAAATAATATTGAAAATCAGTTAATTAATTGATGAAGGAGTATATGCCTATGAATATTTCATTTTTACCGATTAAATTCAAAATAAACACACCATTATGACTTATTGTATTAAGACATTTACACATTAAGTCAATTTAATTCCAAACAAACACCGCCTAAAAGTGATTTAAGAGTGAAAGCAATTAGTTGACAAAAAAAACTCAATGTTTTAAAAGTAAATACGATATGAAAGTAGACAAACATGTAATATAAACAAGATAAATAGTAAGATAGAAGCATTCACTTGATATTGGTTGGTTTCCTAACTCCAGATGAAAATAATGAAGAAAAAAATATATGATTGATTATTATCCAACAAGTCTAATAGCTAGTTCTAGTTCTAGTTCTAGTTTAGTTCTTAAACTTGATGAGATTAAGTCGAAAGTCTTGAATTAGATCCTTACACAATTACAAACTCGGTTTGCTTACACAAGTAGGTATATTTAATGTAATTATTTTACACAAATAAGTCTATTTAATGTAATTATTGATGATTAATCTAAATACCATAATGGATTAATTATGGTTAGTAATTCTACTTTGAAACCCTTGGTCACTCGTTATATGCAGTCAACTGCACATCAAGTGCATACTCTTATTGAATTTCCAGAATCACACGATCATATATGCGAACATACAAACATGGTAAAACAATATGATCCATCATCTTTATGATCTAGATAATATTTAGATTCATAACAACAATGAGTAAGGTCTTATTCAATTATTGCTAACAATCATCAATTAAAGGTTGTTTAACACAATTAATATACATAGTGGTTATGTAAATAATCAATTTGATAAAAGATAATCATCATGGGGGTTTGTTTCCTACAAGTGAATGAAAGGAGATTAGCCATGATTGAACAAATTTTTTTTCCAAAGACAGTAGTATATATTATCAACAAAACTACTAGCAAGATGCTAGATAGTCACAAGAGTACAAAATATACATACAAAAACTACACTTACACACCTTACATACCTCATATTAACCACCATACCTGACCTGTTCTTAAGCACCAAAAATGACTGGATCTTAACTGCGAGGGAACTAAAATGGATGGAAAAAACCTGAGATATCTCGGGAAAAAATCTCTGGGACTAGGGGTCGTGCCACTGACTTTCACCCTAGCTCGTTTCTGATAGTTCCTCATTCAGACCCGGTCGACCATGAAACCCCAATGTAAGCTATAGTCCCAATTAAAAGACACCACTAACGAAACAACTAGAAAATAACTATAGAATAGACCTCATGTTTCAATCAAATATAATAAAGGAAAATTGATCCTAGCACTGGAAATGGCTTGTGGGAGAGAAAATCCATCGAGTACAAGGCTCAAGAAAAACAAATGATGTTAATAGAATGGGTTTGGGAGCTCATTTTGAAAACCTCACAATGAACCAAGAGGAGATCACTAGACCATCCAGGTAATAGTCCTCGATACCTTAGCTTAAAGGGTAAAGCGAACATAAAGAGACATATATACGAAGAATTATAAAGGGCAAATGGACGGGTCGGTTAACATGTCAAAATCGTGAGGGAAGATGCGGGATCACATTGGGCCAGTGGCCTTTTTTTTACTCTATAATTTTATATTACTTAAGGTAATTAAGATTTAAGAGTTCTGGTGTGAATGTGTAATCAGTGATGACATCAGTTCCAAAAAAAAAAACATAATTCTTCCAATGACTTATCAAATATGTACCCAGTCTGTTCATAATTACCATTTTAGAGTTGAATTGGTGTAAATGTGGAATATGTAAGACGAAAATTGCTATAATGGAAATTGATCATCTTTTTACCAATTCATCATCTTTTTTGTTCCAATTAATGGAAGAGGGAAATTGCTAGAGTCATTTGATTTTTGTCTGCAGCTTTTGTTGAACAGGGTATACAAGAAGCTTGTGAGTATTAATGTATCATCTGCCTCGAACGAGGTATGTTGAGTATCACTTCTTTCATTATGTATGCGGTTAGGAACATGTAATTCATGGCAATTTTAGGAGATTTGGTCAATATGCTAATTTTGGTATAATACAAAATCTGCTTAAACATTTTTGGTAAAATTTTTGGGTAACAAACTCAAAAAATATAGAGTTAATGGTTTTTGGTTAGGATTTTTTCTTCAACTTAGTTTTGGTAAACTTGTACATTCACTAGCAAATTGACATGCTCCAAAATCTATATAAAGACCATTCATCCCTCTCAGAGAGGATACTTTCATACTTTCTTACACTTTCAACCAAAGAAAAATGACTTTCGGATATTTTTTCTTCCACAATAATGGCAGTTGTTATTGGTTGGGGATCTCAGGTTTATTTGGACATTCGTTATTGATAATGATTCTAGCCAAAATGCCACCATTATTCAGGTTTGTAGTTCTTGAATGTCTCTTTTTTCTTTGAAATAAATATTTAATAGTATATGATATGTAGTTCATGAATTATATATAACTGATTATATCAAACAGGTTGACAGTGCAAATAAATATGGAATCTGGATTACTATCTGAACTATGTGCAGTTCTTACACATTCTCAGTGTAATGTGTCGAGTGTTGAGTTATGGACTCACAATGGACGAGCTGCGTCAATATTGCAAGTAACGGATGAAGAAACAGGTGCAGCCGTTTGTGATGAAGAAATACTTGATACCATTAATCAAATGCAATGCAATGTGCTTAAAGGTAACAATTATATTTTGTGTGATTATAATTGTTTGCTACCGTTATTGAACACTTATTTTTTTGTGATGTATTTAGCCAATGGTACTTTGTCAAAGTCTTATTAAGTATTGTTTTAAAAAGTTCACTTTAATCACATTGCTAATAGTTTGTCCATGCAATGTAAATATATTTTAATATTTTTTCTTTTTGCTTATGTTGCATTTCTCTTAAACGTGGAAAAAAGGGCAGGTCAATATGTATTGGAGTCGTTGCATTTCCTGGCAATGTGGCGTCTTTAATTAATGGATTTGAGAAAGCAACTCACAGGACCGGGTATGGGCGGTCAACAACGATTCTTGTGCTTTTGCCAATTATAGAGCTAGCAAAACAAGTATTTTTAGTATTGAGCACTCCTTTAGGTAGATTACTTGAGCTCTTTCATTTTGATGTCCGTGACATACATTAGTGCTCGAGGCGGGAAGTCCGATTTGATACCAGTTCTGGAAGAGGCGGTTTTTATTCCAGCTGGATGATCACATCAAGTGCGATATCTTATAGTAAGTTACTTCTGTTATTTTTTGTGACCATCAATCATCAACATACTCATCCATATTCTGCCGTTTTGTACAAATTATTCGCTTGAATGTACTTTGTGGCTTCGTGCATACAATAACAATCCTAAATCCCGCAGATATGCGGGGTATGGGATACTTTTTGGCTTTGTGCATATCTGAAAAATAGTTTCAGCTTAAGGGGTATAGATGGCCACATATTTTGATCTCCATTAATTGCTACTATGGAGATGGAGTAATAAGAAATAAGATATTAACATGCCAATGGTTAGGCTTTCTATCCTGCTTATGCTTCCTATGCTGATTAAAAACAATTTGTACAAAACGATTGAAATTTAGGCCCTTTTTTTGACCTTTCTTGTAAGCCATGTTGCTATAATATGTTTCCTTATCTTCAGCGTGATGACCAGTTCTCCTGGTATCCATCTTCAAGGTGAACCGGTAATTGTGAAGGATATTTTACATCAAACAAGAGGTTTAAGCTGGGAGTCTATGGTTATGTGGTGGGCATTCGATGAACATGTGATCCTAATGTTAGATCAAAAAATGTCTCACAGAGGTCGTGACTATTGATTGCTTGGTTGTTTGTGAGGTAATTCTATTTATTATAAATTTAGATGCCTCTATGTTTGTTTGCTTTTTTGATTCGCCTCATATATATGTGATTGTTTTTTTCCTTTGCATTATGCAGGTTGAATGTAGTACTCATAAGTTTTTCAAAGGTTACACTGACGGAAGACTATTCAAATTGATGGCCATCGATTTTGAAGTTGAAGGGTCGGCCCCCATTTGATAAGTTTGAAGATCTTCTGCCACCACATTGTGATAAGTTTATCCGTGCATTGCCTTTCTTTCTGGATTAACAAGGATCCAAGGACGGGTTTCCCTTTCTTTCTGGATTAACAAGGATCCCAAGACGGTTTCCTCAACCTTGTCGTGAAGTTACCACCAGGTGTTCTAAAACTTGATTGAGGTCCAAAGACATATATTGAATATAGAATAAACAATTTTTATTCGATAAAAAAAGAAGAAACAATTTTTTTTCAGTTAAGTGACTATTTCGAAGTTTGAATTATTTATAAAATAATTTTGATTGATTATGCATTGCAGTTGGTGTTTTAATTAGTATATTATCAGTGTTGTAGCTAGAAAATGAGTACAAGTTATAAGTTATTACCGTCACGACATCTTGCGCATTGTAAATTTTTACCGCCGCAACGCGCGGGTACCATGCTAGTATATATATAAGCTTGCGTTTGAAGCTCATAAAATGAAATGATGTGACTTATAAAAGCAAATAGCAATGTTCTCTTCATAAAATACAACCCCGCCGGTTGTTTAAGTATCAATTAAATAAGGGATTAATGATTGAACTTTTTTTCTATTCCGTATGTATTCTGAAGTGCAACCACATCAATAATTATCAAAGTATTATTGTATGTCTCTCATAGGGTTTTAATAATAAATAAAAAACAGGCTCCTTGCAACATGTTTTCTTACTATTCGTATGAAAGACAATTGATTATCTATCAAAGAAGATAGAGTCCTCCATACATGTCACAAAAGGAGTTGAACCAAGTAGCATTGGCTATAGATTTAGTGAAATCCACATGTCATCATCTTGTAGTTTTAAGAGGATTTTTTAGGCTAATTTTTAGTAAGATTTATCATTTTCCTTTTTATAACAATAATTTTTTCTCTTAAAAACGTCTAAACATTAAAAGTGTTAACATGATTGTCTTCAAAATCTTCTAACATCAAAAGTGTTAAGACTTCAATTGTGATAATACCATAACCACATCTTTAAAAAAACATAGATAGACAAAAGTATTGGTTTTGGACGTTATGTAAATCTCAAGCCATTGTGGTAGTACTAAAACCAAATTAGTAAAACAACACAAAATGCATAATAACCATCTTTGGACTGATTTCAGTCTAGTTTTAGACTGGTTCCGGTCTTTAATCGGTTTTTGAGCTTAGAGTAAAACTGATTAAGGACTGGAGGGTCGGTCTAGGATTAGGACTGGTCAATAAGTCAGTTTTTTTTTAAATGAGGTTAGGACCCGTTTTCATTTTAGACTGTTTTGCCCATCTCTAACATTGGCTTCAACCCCACTTTTTTCAAAATGGGAGCTCAAATTTCTTTAATTCAAGCGTTTAGATCAATAACTATTTGTAAGTTCTGATTACTTTACTAAATCTATATACAAACACAAATTTCAGTTACAAGATTCAAACAAAAGTCTAACGGACTCCACCCATATCTGTGAAACATAAATATACTTCCTGTGAAAAACTAAAACGCACAAAATTATCATAAGGAAAATATTTGAAAACACCATTGACCCACAATTGTTTGTTTTTATGTACAAGTCAAACGGTTAAAAAATATACAACAAGCGTACATTTAACTTTCTTTATTCACATTTGCATAGTCAAATTATATCTCAAAACCTATCCTTTTTGTAACACCTTATAATTCTTGATAATTTATTGCAATTTATACTTAAACAAGCCAAGCTAAAAAAAGTGTACACACGAAAGATGTCAAAAACTTGACACTAAAAAAAGGCAAATTTAGCTACATTTGCAATAAAAAATGATAGTAGTACAAATGATCAGTTGTCAACAAACCACCACAAATTTAACCATGGTTAGGTTGGGATAGGTTAGGTTAGGTTAGGTTAGGTAGGTAAGGTGAGTGAATTAGCTAGCAGTAGGGAGGGTTTCCCCAAAATTTCTAAATTTTGAAAATCAATACAAAGATCCACCACAAGATATAGCCATTAATAGTATAGCAGCTTGTTCTTCTTCTCTTAACTTGTTCCACCATGGCTTTCCTCTTTCATATGTTGATCTCTTTCTCTTCATTTGTTGTTGATCTTGTTGTTTTTGTTGTTGTTTTTGATTCATTACCATTAGTCTCACTTTTAGCTTCACATCTCCTCCGTTTGTTTTTGATGTTTTTCTTCTGTTTTTATCGAATCCGCAAACTTGTGCCCTTCTTCTTTTCTTGTTGTATTTGATCCCACATGCATTGCAAAGTGACTGAATTAAAACAATATTCATAGTTAGTACCACAAATTAAATATATGATCGATCAAAATGCATGTGTGACAATAAATAAATAAATAAATGTATATATATATATATATACCTTAGGACCAGCTGGACCTCCTCTCCAAAGAGGTGTTTTAGTAGTGTTACAATCAGTACAACATTTTGTTTGCTTTGAACATATTATCTGACTGCTGCTACTTTGGGATGTTTCTTGGTCATCTGCAACAACTGATCCCTACAAGAAAAAAATGGTTGCATTTGAATTTGTGTAGATTTAATACAAATTTAAATTCAAAAAACCAGACAACATAGTAGGATGTTGTGTAGGACTATACCTTGTCTTTTAGATCCTCCATGATGATGAGTGTAAATAACAATAGATATTATATGATCACTCAAAATGTGAGTGAGTGAGAGAGTGAGATGGCTTTTAGGGGGTCAGGAATTGATGGCCGTTGGGTTGTATTATATGTGCAGCCTTTGAGTAATGTGACTTTGACCCATCTGTGACCAAAATTAATATTAATAAAAAAATCATTTAAATTGAATTTTTGGGAGAAAGGGGGAGTGTCTGTGTGGGTGGCGCTGGTCGGCGGGACGCAAAACCCTAGCAAAGTTTATGTTTGGTGGTTAGTTACTACTCTGCCCCTCACTTCTTTCTAATATTCATGTTCATATATATATATCTATATGAGTTAATTACACTTTTGGTCCCTGTGGTTTGCACCAAATTTCAGGTTTCATCCTTATGTTCACGAAATTACGTTTTTCATCCCCATCTTTGGAACTCCGTCAACGGTATTGGCCCACGCCACTAACGTCCGTTAAAATTAAACGCACGTGACTTGCACGCCAAGGGTATTTTGGTCATTTCCTTTGTTGAGGGACCAAAAGTGTAATTAACTGTGTTTATTTTTTAAATTCCCATATACATTTCTCTGTATTTGTCTATTTCACATTCATAAAATAAACCGACCTCATGAAAGGTGCTTACAAACACCTTGGTCACTAACTAGCTTCTAGCTTCCATTAGTCACGTTCTTAGCTTGGCTTATTCACTTCCTAGGCTGCCATTTCTCAGCTTTTTACTTCAAACACATCACCATCTTCCTACAAGGATGCATAAGGCCACTAGGAGTGGTCGACGGGCTCAGCAATTTATGGACCCAAACCGCCGGCTACACCGCCGCCGGCTGTGATTTTATGCTCAAATTTTATCAACCGCAGGCTTAATACCCGGTGACCATAAAATCGAAAAAGTGGCCCCCTTTCAAATTTTTGACCGTTCATGAGTTTCATTTAAAAAAAAAAAGATCAATTTTTTTTTTGTGTATCCTACCGTTGGGAAACGGCTAAAAAAAAAAGTATATATATGGGGAAGATGATGGGGATGATGATGATGGTTTTTTTTTTTTGAATCCTACCAGAAAATAGCAGTTGGCTATTAAACTTAAAAAAAAAATACCTGTGTGTGCACTGTACCGGCCGGATAACATTAGGGGAAGATGCTGTGGAGGATGGTGATGGGTTTGAACCATAAAAGGTATATATATTATTTATGTTTTCTAAATTAAACCCTATACTTTCATGGTTATTCAAAAACAACTCTAAAAGTAATACTATGTTTTTTTAATATAGTTCATTTGCTTTTCAAAAACAAAAAATAATGTTGTAATGTATTTGTCTTTTTTAGTTTTTAATACAATGTTATGTTTTTGTATTAAATTGTTTAGTTTAAATTAAAAAAGAAAAAAAAATAAATTTGGGAGGGTTGAAAATTTAATAGGTGCCAATAAAAATGATTGGGAGGGTTGGTTAAGAGGGTTGAAAGGTTGAAATAAATTGGATGAATGTTATTGGATGAATTTGAAAGAGTTGATAAAATCATTTCAACCACTCCTAATACTTTAAAGTTTATGATAGTAGTGGGTGATTTTTATTGGTTACTAGCATGTACATTAAAGGTTATATATAGGCCTTCTATGAATGAAAAAGTCAGTAGTTATCATTCTAAACAAGTCTTTCTCTTTCCTTATTTCTGTAAAATCGTTTTTCTCATATATTAAACACAAAACCAGAAAACAAAAGGGCCTAAATTCCCTACACTTTCATGCTGTTTGATTTGCAAATTTAGTTTTAAATATTAACTCAAGGCTTACAAGAGAATGTGGATGCAGGGTGAAGGAAGGGCTTTTTGTGCCGGTGGTGATATTGCATCTATTTATAATAATACCAATAAAGGTTAATGCACAGTTTTATAACACATACATGTACTAAAATTTCCAAATTGTTGTACTGATATGCTGCGATTTTTTATCAGGTAACTGGAAACCAGTTGGGAATTTCTTCATGAAAGAATTTACATTGAATTATTTGATGGCAACATATACTAAACCACAAGTAAGCAAGCAGTTTCTAGAATCAATTCTATAGATTTACTAACACCACAGTTGTTCACAAAGTACTAAAGCAGTTTATCATTTTAAGTAATTTGTATGTATTTTTGGTCACGATATGTACGATCTTTATGTTAACCTGAATCAATACTCGAAGGTGTCGCTCCTTAGAGGAATTGTAATGGGAGGTGGTGCAGGCATTTCAATGCATGGCAGATTCAGAATTGCAACAGATAATACTGTATTTGCTAATATTGTATCCATTCAAGCTTAATTCTGTAAGAGTGGTTTTGTTTTTTTTTGAAATCTACACACAAATAAATTCAAGGGTACCATATATAATAGGGATAATGGCAAATGAATGTAACCACCTATATCAAAATGATTATGTAGTGTAGTGACCTACTCGATTGGCTATGTAATGTATGTACCTATGTAATTTCCTTCACCCTGCATCCACATTCTCTAGTAAGCTTTGAGTTAACATTTTGCAGGTTTTCGCAATGCCAGATGTTGCATTAGGGTTATTTCCAGATGTAGGTGCCTCTTATTTCTTATCAAGGCTACCTGGATTCTTTGGTAATTCCAATTTGATATTACTCTGATCGGTTTTTATAATTTTTGATATGAAAAGGTCTTTCCAACATAGCTTCTTTTTTTGTTTTTCCTTTGATCTTTACAAATAAAGTTCAAGTCTAGATATAATTAGTCTAAGATGAAACAAATTTTCAAAACGTTTTCTGAATTCAGATGGATGAGATTGTTAGTACAGTACAACAACTTAAAGCATGTTTGGTGGTGTACGGCTAAAAATCGGTGGTGTACGGATCACTAATCATATATGGTCTTTGAGTGAAACAATATTGTGATGTTATAAGTTATATTCTGGCAGGGGAATATATGGGACTTACTGGTGCTAGATTGGATGGTGCTGAAATGCTTGCATGTTAGAGGTACATCCTATATTGGTTTTCAAGATTTAATATGGGTTAAACTTTTTATCCATTTTTTAAGCTTCAATAGGTAATCATTTGTGTCAAATACAATTACAAAAACTAGATTTTTACAATCTAACTATTTTGCACATAAAGAGATTTAGGATTAGGATGTTTTAGGCATTTGAATACTCTTTGGATGACTTTCGACCCATTTGACCCTTTTCTTCGCATTTAATTCTTTTAACTCAATCTATCTGAAAGCAGAAATCGCACCATGCTTGACATGGTTTGATTAATGATGAATCTTACAACTCTGTCATTACCCTTTTGGGATTATGCTCTAGAGTCTATTATTCGCATACTCAATATGGTTCCAATTAAGTAGGTTGATAAGACACCACATGATGTTATTCCCATTCGTAGGTCTGTGAGGACACATCGTGCTCCTGATCGGTTATGTCTAAATGTAGAAGTTAAGGAGCATATGTTAGGGGATCTTAATGAACCTCTTAACTATAGAGCTGCATTGTCAGATCCAGAATCTGATAAATGGCTTGAAGCTATGAATGTAGAGATGCAATTCATGAAAGATAATCAAGTCTGGCGCTAGGTTGATCTTCGTTTTAATGCTAAGATCGTTGGGAGTAAATGGCTTTTCTATAAGAAGAGCGACATGGCAAAGTACACACCTATAAAGCTCGTCTTATGTAGTGAAGGGTTATACGCAAGTCTATGGAGTTGACTATGAAGAAACCTTCTCTCTTGTAGCATACATTAGAGCTATTAGGATTCTTATAGCCATAGCAGCGGTTTATGACTATAAGATTTGGCAAATGGATTTCAAGACTGCCTTCTTGAATGGTTACTTATATGAAGATGTTTATATGGTGCAACCTAAGGGTTGTATTGAGCTTAAACATCCTACAAAAGTATGCAAGCTTCAAAGATCTATTTATAAATTAAAGCAAGCATCAAGAAGCTAGAATAAAAGATTTGATGAGGAAATCAAGAAGTTTGGTTTCACTTAAAATTTTGATGAGTCATGTGTATATCAAAAGGCTAGTGGAAGTAATGTTGCTTTCCTTATCTTATATGTTAATGACATATTGATCATGGTGAATTACATTCCAATGATACAAGATGTAAAATCCTATCTTGGAAAGTGTTTTGCTGTGAAAGATTTAGGGGAAACGACATATATTCTTGGAATCAAGATATACCAAGATAGATCTAGGCATTAATTGGACTAAGTCAAAGTGCTTATATTGATAAAATCTTAAAAGAATTTAAAAAGAAAAATTCCAAGCGTGGCAATATTCCAATGCAAGAAATACTTGACTTAAATAGTAAACAAGGTGCTTCAACACCTGAAGAGGTGGAGCGTATGTGAAGGGTTCCTTATGCTTCGGCTGTAGGATTTGTTATGTATGCGGTGAGATGCACTAGACTTGATGTGGGGTTCACACAAAACATTACAAGCCGATTTCAACAAAATCCAGGTGATCAAAGTCACTAGACTATTGTGAAAAATATTCTCAAGTATCTAAGAGCTACTAGAGATATGTTTCTTGTTTTTGGTGGAAATCCTGAAGCGGAGCTTAAGGTTACAAGTTACTACAATACTGGAATTCATACCGATACAGATGACACAAAATCTCAAACAAGATATGTCTTCGTTTTGAATGGAGGCGCAATAGATTCGAAAGTACCAAACAAACTTATTATTTGCATTCATATAGTTATTGTTTTGTTCTATGTTTTATACATCTTATTATTCTTATTGTTTTTAAACGTTATTTTTCTAGCTACATGTTTTGTTGCCTTTTTTAAATTTGGGTTCGAAAGATTTGACATAAATGTACGTATTCGTATTACAATAATACTACTATATATGTTGTTTGTATCCAAAACTTTGTCGTATAAAAAACGTGTTCCGCGACAACGTGCGGGTACAATGACTAGCGTATTCTATTAATGAACAGAAATTATCCTTATTAGAAGACGCATTATGCAAAGCACATACAGGAGATCCAAATGTTATCAGTCATATATTAAGTGAATTCTCAAACACTCCAAAGCTGAAAGAGAAGAGTCAGTATCATCGGTATATTTTACTCATATTCATATTTTCAATCATTTTTCTTGAAATATTATCTGGTATTTAGCACTTTTAACCCAGCCGGTTCCCAAGTACATGACTCTACAAGACTACGTTAACCGGGGAAATTATAGGCCTTTCAATCGGAAATTTATCTTATTCTTGACCAGACATTGCAACCTTATGCTGCAGGTTGAAAACCATTGACCGGTGTTTCTCTAAGAGAACCGTAGAGGAGATTATATCTTCACTTGTAAGCTCCATTAATATAAATTTACTCTTTTTTAATGCTTTTCTGCATGAATATAAGTTAGTTTATCATTCACATGAATATACTTTTTCTAGGAGAAAGAGGCTGATAAAAATACGGATGATTGGATCTCAGGGACTATCCGGTCCTTAAAGAAAGCGTCGCCAACAAGTCTCAAAATTTCTCTTCGCGCCGTAAGGATTCACTCATATTCCCTTGATTTTAACAGCTAGTTTTTCATAGATTCATAATTTACTGCATAAACCAATCGCTTACTAGAATTCTTGAATGATTAGACAAAAGAAGAATTATACAATAAATGACCTAGCTTCCTTCTAATTGTATGATTTCTTGAACTATTTTACGTATCGTGTGCAGATTAGAGAAGGGAGACTTCAAGGTGTCGGTCAATGTCTTATTCGTGAATACCGGATGATTTGTACAGTCACTCGGGGGGAAGTCAGCAAGGATGCTTTTGAGGTACCATTTTATATATTCCTTACAGAATCATTTTTTGACAAAACTAATAGTCTAACAGAAGTATTTAGGTGTTAACCAATAACCATATGTGTTCAAAACCTGTCAATTGACCATGTATTAAGTTTCAACTTGGAAGCTTTTTCGAAGATATTATAATGCTCTGCGATCTTCATGGGAGTTGGAACTTTTATATTTATGCATGGTCTCAAAGTTGGAACATTGTCATTTGTCAATATATTTGGATAACTCTTTCTAATGCAGGGACTTAGGGTGATGCTGCTAGACAAAGATAAAAATCCCAAGGTAAAAGACATAATAATCTATATATCTTCGACCATTTTTACAAACTTCGAGATGATATTGGGTTCGGGTCAAGAGAGAACATTTTTTATTGTGGGCGGTCTAAGGTTTTCCGACCCACTGCACCAACAACTTTTTATCAAAGTTTTTTTGAATTTTATTAATAACCAATGTATAGGCCCAAAAAATTATTATTATTTATAATAATCTACCTATTTTTATTTATTTAATAAAGCAATTTAAAAGGTTTAATGCATAAACAGACCCCTAAGGAGATCATAATAATATTAAGGAAAATGATAATGACAGCCCTATGGGTTGTCATTAGTAGTTTATTACATGCATAAAAACTAGTACTTTATATAAAAAAAAAACCACTCCCTAAATTTTCACATAACAAAGTATAAATTTTAATGCACCCAAATAGTTTATACTGACAGCCCTAAGGGCTGTCATTAACAAAACCCTAATATTAATGTATATAAATTTAGCATCAAACTATTTTAGTAAACCCTTTTTCTTCCCTGCCACATTTCACTTTTATCTTTTTACCCAATAAAACTACAATTATATTTTTATTTTCGATTTATACTTAATTTTATACCTGATAATATCACTAATAATAAGTTGTAACTTTTATTATCATTTTCAAGTGTTAACTATTTATAATTTAATGATAGTATGCACAACCAAAAAGGAGGTCTGAATTTGAGTCAAAAAGAAAGGTAGTACAAAGGCAGGTGATCTCTACACAATATATTTTTACGAAACACAAGTGTATGCATCACATAGTTGTACTGTACAGTTATATGGTGCATACACTTTTGTTTATGACAAAAATATTACGTGTAGGGATCATTGCTCAATATGAAGGGGGAATTTAAAAGCAGAAATTGAAAAAAAATAATAATATTGTGTATTATGAAAATCTCTGTGCATCATTGTATATACTTGTGCTCTATGAATCTTCGTGCATCAATTTTATCATGATTCAATGGTCAAGATCTTATCTTATTTGTTTTACTTTAATA
>JAOXNX010000019.1:23794183-23809640 GCA_028566075.1 Solidago caesia
TTTCAGTTAAGAGAATAAGATTGTTTTATTTGTTTTACTTTAATACTTGTTTTATTTTAACCAGAACCTATATATATTATGACAGCAATTAAAAATTAAAATTAAAAAAAAAAGGACAAAAAAAAAAAAGGAAGAAAAAAAAAAGCAGCAAATCAAGGAACCGTCCATGTGAGGAAACCAAACAACTCATTAAGAAAACTTATCTCGAGGTCAATCGAGTTTGAACCATGTTGGATGGTTGGTTGGTTGTTGAAAGTTGATTTTTACACCATCAAAATTGATATATCACCACTAACGTGCCACATTTGACATTAATACCGACATGCCGCTACATTTTGTATTTTACTTTTCTCATAATATGTTGGTTAAGTTGTTAAAGACAGAACATTGATGGGAACAACAAGATTAATTTTTAGAAAGGGGTTATAAATTCTTGATGTAATTTGATTTGTTTTCGTTTTGTATTGTTATTTGCCGATGTAGTTCGATTTAGCATTTCAACGAAATCACATATATTGCTAATCCATCATATAAATTTGAAAGGGTTATAGGAACAATAAGACAAGAAATTGTATATATTGTCGATTTGCTAAAATCTTTATTGTTTGACGATGAGAATCAAAATGAGCTTGTATCATTCATTTTTGTCATGTTGGCCAGTGGAGTTCCGTTTTGACACTTTTAGTGATTGGATTAATTTGTCGTCGCATCGTTGGTAATGGTGTTGCAACGTTGTCTGGGCACGTTCTTAGTATGAAGGTGTACTACTGTGGTGACCAGGAAATAGTTTATTAGTTGACAGTTGTTGGGTCATAGTCCTTCGGTTCATATGTTTTTTAGGTTCTTCGTACTTACTATGTTGTATCTTTACCTTTTAGTTGATTAGATTTAGGCGGTTTATTCCTAGCAGTCCCCCAAACCGAAGTATTGAGATACCTATTGTTCGTCCAATTGGTAGCATAAAACACCCAATTAGCAAATACTATAACTTAGAAGTAGAAGATTGCCCAAAATCAAATGCCTAGTTTGACCACTCAACACAACAGTTAAGATTAGATAGCATACCGAGTGCACAACCTATGCCCTACAAGAAACATTAACTTGCTAAATTTACAAAAGAATCGATTGTACAGAACAATGCTCATTTTTCACAAGTCGAACAAAATGCAAAGGCCAAATTGATGAAACTTGTGCCTGAGCATTGGTCCAAACCACTGTATGCCATTAGCCAATGTATCCGAGGCATGAGAACCTTACGATGAATTGGTCATGGACCAGTAATTTCATTTGTATCAAAAGTTATGAAACCTGCACATTTTTCCTACACGCTTTACACATTCTCACTAAAACTTCTCACTGTTCAGTATCGAGCTATTTCTTGTCTAACTTAGTTCCTCTATGTTTTGCAAGTCTTCAATTTCAAAAACCACCCCAACTCGGTTTCCTCGTCACATTACAATTGTGGCAGATTTTCAGATCAGTGGAGTTCCTTTAAAAAAACAGAACTTTATTCACATTAAAAATATAACCAATCCTCAAGAGGAAGACAAGGTGACACAAAACAATACAGATCAGTAGATATGGCCTGTCGTGTGTTTTGTATGAAATTAAGTTCGGGTATCTCCTCCATGGAGATATATCGTAAAGTTATAGACAAGCTAAACGACTGCTAATTGCGTTTTTCATTATTATAAATATAAATGTATCTTCTACCTAATACAACTGTCCATTATGGAGGAAAAGGCCGTGATTTACGCCTAGTGAGTTGTTAAACACTATAAGGGCGATACAACCAATAGTTGTGAATATCAAAGATTGGCTTTAAAACACTAATGTGCAGACTAAAACACTTCAAATTTTGTATTGTAGCATCAATATAGGGTCTCCAAAAGATAACCTAGGATAAAACAGGTATCACTCACCACAGCAGGAAGGAGCCATTGTGAGGAAACTGGTACATTATTGTCATAGTCAACATACAAGCCACATATGGAACACGATGGGTTTTTATTGTCTAGAGATCCAGTTTGCCTGCTAGATACCATGAATGCATTGCAAGACTACCAAAAGACATTATGTTAGCAAGAGACGACAGTCCATGAATCATCCCAAACTTCTTGTTCATTGCTGCTAGTTTTGGGTTCACCTTTGCAACTTCCTGGTTCTTTGTCCACCCAACTTCTTCTCCGATGTTCGATTCTCTCTCTACCTTGTGCCTTTGCTTCATCATCTAAATCCACAAAATTCATCATCATAAACATTAGAACGCATAACTTGACTCTCAGCGTGTAGGAATGAAATTAAAATTTTTATGGTTAAATCTATTTTATTGCTTCTTAGTAACTCACATCAAACATGTGGCTCCAACAGACCGAATATTAAGTACATACAACACATCAAATCACAAGTTAGGTAATTGAAAATAAAAAATGCTTAGTTACCTCAATTGTCATGGGAGTAAACACAAATAAATTGGTGAGATTGAAGACGAAAGCAGAAACCAAAAACCCTAACTGATACTTTTCAGCTGTTGAAGAAGACTTCCATGGATGGGTATACCCAAAACACCCAACAGCCACCGCACAACATATACCAACCATCATAAAATACGCCGGAAACATCTTGCTTTGCAGATTCCCAAACTGATGTCTGGGCAAATTCCTGTAGAAATAAAAATAAAAAAGGTCAACTACTCTCACTGTAGATGCCAATTCCGACATGACACAAAAATATACAGATTTTGGGTTGAGGCTAAATGGCATTAGGTCGTAAACGAGCAAACACAACTAAAATGGGTCGGGTTCAAGTTAACATTCGTAAGTCATTTAAAACAAGCAACAAAAAACTTAAACACTACTATAGATTCATCTAAAATATCATTCATCCTGCTGTATCCTGCTGCATGCAAAATATATCTAGACTCTCGAGCTTAATATTCATCATGTATCTTTTGATTATAGTTGCTTTAGTCATAAACTGGTGGACACGGCTAACTTGTTAATTAAATAAGTAAAGTTAAAATTCAACTTTTCAACATTGATTATTGTATGTGATATGAACCCGAAAACACTGACATGAATTATTAGCCCTAAATTCCAAACATCTAATAATCATTTCCCCATATATATATATACATGTATTCAATTACAATAGACACACATACCATAGAATAAAATAATCAATTATTAAAAGGTAATTAAATAATTAATTACTTGAACATGATGATGCCACCGATGAAGGTGACCCAAAGTGCTGCACCCCAAGCAGTGGAGAAACACAAAAGGTGTGCAAGTTTAACAAAGGTTGTTAGTTTTGCTGATTTTGATCCGAATGTTTCCGGTGAAAATATTACTCCGATTGCCAAGAAAGCAATCGCAGTAAGAAAACGTGTCATCCAAGCCATATTGAATTTGATGATTTTGTGAGATTGATTTGAATCAGGCCGGATTGAATTTTATGGTAAACCAAACCCACCCTTTACTTAACCACCTAACTCGCAGTCAGTCAGTCTATTTGGGGACTCTGGTGTGGTTTTTGCTGATATGCCATTTTAGTTTTATAATGTTTGCATAAATTACCATCTACTTTCTTTAAGGTCTTGGCGGTCCATGTATCCATCAAAAACAACAACGGTATCCAAGCTCAGCATAAAGCGGGCTACAACGAAATGAAATGAAAACAATCTTACTTACAAAAGGAGCACCGACCATAATATAAAAAAAAAATGGGTGGGAACCCTAGTCCCATGTACCATTTTGGTACTCAGAGCGCACACCGCATAAAACTCATGTCCAATGAAGCATCATCCTCACATATGGAGCACAAGATATATTTTCTCCATTTGCATCTGAGAAGATTTGAACCTGTGACCTTGCAGTGTTCATCTTGTGGGCTCATGTCGTCACATAGTGATGATACTAGTTGATCTATGATCACTTGGTACCTCCGACCATCATGTGAGAATGAATAATGTATGTTTATGGAGTGTGTTTGTGGGGGGTGCATGCATGAGATATATAGATATATATATATATATGGCATATCAATTGCATCACCGATTCAAACACACCTAAATAGTTTTTATGTTATTGGCTATTTTGTTGATTCTTTTCCAAACAGGAACCACCGATCTACAATTTATTAACCACATAATTTAGTGAAGGACACCAAATCTTTCTATGGATTGCTTCTTCTTTTTTTTTCTTGCTTATTTCGCCGTCAAAGTGCCTATGGGCTATGGTATAGTCATTATCAAATATTAATGAAAAAACATTTTAAAAGTCACAAGTCACAACATTAACAGGGCAATGAGAATGGCAGGAGACTTATGTTTATATGTATAATAATCATTTTGTAACTTAAAACATACATGATAAATGTAAACGACACTTATAAGATGAAGAAGTTGCAATTGCAATAATCAAATTTATTTTGCCAACGTAAACGTCATAGATTGGATACTACATGTCTACATGTATTAAAAGGACAAGCAAACTCTGTGATGGGGCATATATGAATAAGGTACAAATAGTTGTCACCTAGTCAAAATTAGGATGCATTTGGAGAAGAATCTTCGAGAATGTATACAATCAAGATTAGTAATTGACTGTTAGATTAGTTTTAGATTCATATCATCCAGACGTTAACTTTGTTGCACTTGGAATTAAAATATAGTCAAGTTATATAATTATATATGCATTCATATTATTGGTCTAAGTACATGATAACTATAACTATATACGTATATTAAATTAAGATAAGAGGTTGCTTATAAATAAAAAAAATGAGTGTATATCCTAAATAGACATAACAAACCATGAAACCTAGACGAGGAGATTTGTGAATGAAATGTATGTAACTATACTATGTTATTAACTACTAGTTTATTTTCGTGTACTTATTAAGTTTTTGACTATTGAATTTTTGACTAAGGTGTTTATCAAATCAAAAAATGCGAACAAAGCCAGAACAAAAAACGCAATTTCAAAAATATTATTAAATTTTGCATGCTCTGCTATATTTTTCTGGATCCGCCACTGAATGCAAATGAGTTATGACGTTTCTTAAAAAGCCAGGCCAGAGACCCCCTTCCTTATTGTCTGGATTTATATGATACGGTAGTTCGTATATTGTCCCTTTTTCTTAATTAATTAATCTATAACAGTGATTATACTTAATTTTCTTTTCTTATTTTGATATTATTTTAATTCATATAATTTAAGTTTAATAAATTGTAAATATTTTTAGATAAGAAATTTCAATTTTAAATTAAGTTTGGTCAACTAAAAATTAAATATTGTGTTTTGTTAATTGTATTTTATGATTACTATCTTTTACAAACATTAAGATAAATGGAAGATAATTCTTGCGGACCAAATTCTAAAGGCACCAATCCGTTGAAAGATATAATGAATGTGTTGGTTTCTGGTTTATCTTGTCAGTCTTATCAGAGTTCCCCCAACAATCAAGGTGTAAGACATGCCACAGATATATTCTTATTGAGCTATAATGGTTCGGAGTTAGAGTCACTCCCCTGACAAATATAAGGTAGGACGAAACTAGTGATCCTCGATCGTATGGGAAGACGACTTAAACATAAATGACACTTGGCAAGAGATCAATTCTCTTTTGCAAGTGCTCCCAAACCTTCTTTCAATCTTATAAAACTTACTAAACATCCTTAATGTAAAACCTACGAGTGCCACAGAGGTAAAAAAACTTAGCCACGTGATATATAATGTGCACATAAGATGGCTCCCAATAGTGACGTACGTCATTTCTGACTATTGTCACATTAACTCTACCTCATCGTTTTAAAACTGATTCCAACTGACACAACAATACCTCATTACGTTCTCATCACTTTATTTTTCAACCTACATTTCCAACTACCTTCTTATTCAGTGACCCCCAAAAACCTTTTTCAATAACACATATTTATCAGGAAAGATGGAAAAGCCCCTTTCCAGCTCACTCTGTTAGTCTACTAAGATCGGTATAAAATAAGTCAGTACAACATTAGCAATAGCTATTTCAGTACAACGAGTCAATTCTTTATGGCCAACACACATCGTCGACCATCACCGGGCCCTTGAAAAAAGTTGTCGAAGGTGAGCATACACACACACACATCCTTTTCTTTTCTTCACCGATCCTCGTCATCTTCCTTTTCTTAATTGATATATTGATTTGTAGATATATTTTTTTATTTTTGTATTATTAGTTTGGGTTAGGTGGATGAACATACCCACATCCACTCGTCTTCTACCTCGTCGGTTAACCGACGCACCAAACCGATTTTCCTAACCGACGAGGGGGTGCCTATGGTTTTGGTTTGCTTGTGAAAAGCGACGCACGTCACTTTGCAAAGTGACGAAGCCATTGAGAGCCCTTTAATTAATACTTATCTTACAATGTCAATAATAGAATAAATAAATAAAGATTAGAATATATTTCATAGGCCATTTTGTAACGGGCGAAGATATATTTACAATAAATTTTGATTTATGTACCACAATGCACAACTTTCATAGCAGACTATATAAGTCAAGTGTGTTATACGAATGAAATCAAGTGGTACATCACCTTCCTACCAACTTAACATTAGGATTTTCATAAAATAAATAATGTACTTGTACAGTTGTACTATATTAAGTTCACAAAAAGCCCAACCTGTACATGAAAACAGCAGCCCAAGATGTTGGGGCCAATTGAAAACACAAAGGGCTAATTGGTCCAAGAATATTATAAGGTACACGGAGTCACGGAGTATGAAGTGGGATGATCTTGGCGTACCAATTGGGTTTTCAAGCGGCGGGATTTTCACAAAAAACTTTTGTTATTTTCCCCCGCTCTATTCAAATTCAAAGTGAAATCAAAAATAGCAAAAGAATTAAACATTGAAATTCCAAATATACCCCTCGCCGTCATTCATTCCAATCCATCCTTCCCCAACAAGCTTTCCACGAATATTTTATTATTATGTTACTGTATGTATTGTTTTTGCTCTCACTCACATAAATAATTTTGCTAATTTCCATAGCCACTGTCAATCAGATTTCTACCAAAATACGACGTCGTTTTCAACTGACGGAATAACTACTGATGGAAATTAATCAAACGTCGCCGTTTAACCGTCAATCTCAACTCTTTACTGGCATCCGTTTCCTTCTTCTCGGCTTCGATCCCATCAATAAATCCCAGGTTTTATACTCTTATATATATATAGATATTGTTGAGTGTGATGGCTTGATAGTTAGGGTTTTAGTTAATACGAATAAATTTTTAAACTAGATTAACATGTGATTAATTTAGTATAATGTAATAATATTTTTACAGGTTTCACGGACGCTTGTAAATGAGGGTGGTGTTGATGTTGCTCAATATGGCCCAACTTGTACTCATGTTATTGTCGATAAAGCTATTTATGTAAGTCGTCAAATTTTATTTTTTTACCTTCTAGTAAATCGTGATTTACCAAAAGGTGTTTAACCTAGCAGTATTCGAGGTGGCCCATAGTTCGAGTTTCCTTAAGGACAACAATTTTTGTGAATAGTTTGGTTTTGAAAAGAAAGAGTAAAATGAGGTTTAATTGTTTGGTTTATTCCGGTTGGTGTTGGTACTTACTTACGTAGTTACGCGTGTATTGTATTATTTACTGTAGTGATCATATTTGAATATAATTGGGTGTCGTGTTTGTAGGATGATCCTATATGTGTTGCTGCTAGACGAGATGGAAAGATAGTAGTTCATGCTTCATGGGTTGATGTCAGTTTAGATCTTGGATTACTCGTGGATGCAACTTCGGTTAGTAAACAATGTTTGTTCTTAGTGTTGTTATAAGCTAAAGCTGCCTACTTTTGCTGTGATTGTTTCACTGTTTGGAAATAGTGAAAGTTTGTATGGCTTATGAGTTACTTATTGATGTTATAGTTGGTTATGATGTTGTTCTATTGTATCTCTAACAGATAATGTACAGACCAGTTCGAGATTTAAACGGAATTCCGGGTGCAGAGTCACTAGTTATGTGTTTAACAGGATATCAACGCAATGATCGGGAGGATATTATGGTTTGTTTATTTTAAACATTTTTATCATACAAGATAAATGGTCATATATTGAATGTTCTATTATGCTTTATATTTCAGATTATGGTTGAACGGATGGGTGCACAATTTTCAAAACCACTGATAGCAACCAAGGTTACTCATCTTATATGCTACAAATTTGAAGGTGTGCTGTATTACTTTTTTAGTTTGTTGGTTTAAATTATTAAGTAGTTGGTTATATATAATTCATTTTATTATGTATCTGGGTAAGTTTTTGGATGAATGTTGAATTTTTTTTAACTGGTCAATTATAAACTGGACATTTTAGTTATGTGCTTATGTTTATTATGATACCTCTGATGTCTAAGAGCATTTTGGGTTTATTACTTGATAGGCGAGAAGTATCTGCTTGCAAAGAAAATGAAGAGAATTAAGCTTGTCAACCATCGATGGTTAGAAGACTGGTATGCGTCTTGTTTGCCTACTTTTTATGTTTTAAGGGCTAGCTCTTCATGAGACGGTGTTTTGACTATTAGCATATGAAGTATTTGCTCTTTGTTTCTATTATAAGTCTTTATAAAATCTTGACCTTTATTAACTTGGCCCGCTCTTCATTTTTCAGTTTAAAGACATGGGAGCTTTTATCAGAGGCAGATTATAGTAAGAGGTGAGACTGTAACTTCCCTTATCTAGTTTTGTTTATTTTTTTCTTTGCCTTTTGTATTTAAGACTATTGGATGTAAGTATGTAACTTTAGTGGTTTTTCCTGGAGCTCATTCTGTATAATATCCTTTATGGTTGCTTTGTTATAGTCACATTATTAATTGTTTCTAAACTGGTTATTACTTGCTGTTCTACATGAATGACCTGTGACACTTCCAATAGTATTGTGCAGTGTGCACATTTGATATAGAAATACATCTTTGTAGCTATTTATTCAAACATCTTTTCATTTAACTGCAGTGGTTATGAGTTGGAGACCGAGGCTGAAGCCAAAGATTCTGAAGAGGAAACCGAAGGTGTTGATACAAGACAGAATAATGGAATATTTGCAACTCCTCGTCGTTCTCTGTTGTTAAAGCAGGAAGTTACAAAGTCCGTATCCAACACTAGTGCTTCTAAAGGTTTTGGTGATGCTGAAGACATGGTGTCAGTGACTATGAAAACCATGCCTGATCAATTTCCTAATACCTGCCAGATCAAAAGTAGCATTGAAAATAATATTGGTGTTATGTGTGAGCCATATCATCAATACGAAGGAACTATTAGTGGTTCAGGAACACCAAACAACATCATTGCCGCCTCTACATCGGCCAACAAATCTCCAATAAATGAGGCAAAACAAGTCATATCTGCAGGTTATGTTAGCAAAGTTCCTATGAGAACCACACCACCTACAAGAGATGCAAATACAAGCAACACCAGCAGTGCCAAAAGACTGAGTAAGCTTAATTTCCGTGATGCCTTTGATATGTCAACCTCATTGCTAGAAAAAGCTAATGATGAACAAAAGGGTTCATTCAGTGGCCAAAAGGGTCCTTTCTGTTCTGAAAGTGATCAAAAGGGTTCACCTTCTGGTAAGAGGAAGATGGACATTTCTTCTGGTAGTTCCAAGTTACCAAGGATGAGTCACAATGAGGCGGCATCGCCTAAAGTAAGTCCACTTGTGAAAAGTGCATTTCAGGAGTTGAATAAAACCCCCCCTGCTGAACTGAGTAATCATCGGTCACCTGGGACTGACATCCCTTATAGAAGTTATGGAGCTGTTATTAGCCCTGCACAAAAATCCCCCTCCAACGTTCCTGCAAGGAAGTCTCCAAGGTCTAAGGGTAAGAGTGTGAATATGCTTGTCTCCACAACTTCCTCCCCAGATACTGGTCACGGTGAAGACTTTGTTCTAGCGCAAAGACCACAGAAAGACCACAGGGAAAGCAGTTTAGTTGCAAATTTTGACAACAGAGATGTGGATATGGTCGAAAATGTTATGCAAGAATTCGAGAAATCATATACTTCTGCAGTTTGTTCTGATCTTCAGAAATCCAGTACTAGTGCTGGATCAAATTCAAGACTTGTCAAAAGGAAGTCAGCTGGCAAGAAGTTTTCGGCCCCTAATCAGAATCTTGGTAAAAAGAAGATTGTGAATCAGAAAGGTTTTATTTATTTAAAAAACAGCGAGCCGGTAAATGATGCAACCACGACTATGATTGATGTTCAGAAGCTCGCTGACGATGATAGTCCTTTTGAGTGTCAGGCGCTTGATAAAGTCACGCCAGAGGCCAAATCAGGTACAGAGATAAAGATGGTCGTGAATGATGGCATAAAAGTTGTGAATGTGTCGAAGAATTCTGTAAGCATGGATGATGAAACCGAGCCACCAGAAGAGACTGACGAGGCGAGCAAAGATGGTGAACCAGAAAACACTGTTACCGTGATGGAAGAGAAAGCAGAAGGGGATCGGAATGATGTAGATCAAAGTATTGACAAAGATGTCATACCTGAATGTGGGAATGTAATGTCTGTCAAGAATACAGCTCCAGTAGAGAAATCTGATGATTCTGTAAATCTTGTGAGTGATAATACATCTAGAGGTAAGAAAAAAGGTAAGAGTACCGTTCTCAGAGTCAACAGGTTGACTAATAATAAGGCTGCAAAAAAGAAGCAACTTGCCAGTGACAATAAAATTGAGAGACCAGAAATTAGGGAAGAAGAAGCTGGGAAACCGGAGAGTAACGTAAATGATCTGGAGAACGTTATGGAAGTGGAGAGAGCAGAAGGTGTTGGTATTAACCCTGAGCGTAAGGATGATGAAGAAGATTATACAGAGATTGTGCTGAACATAAAGGAATCCAAGCCAAGTAAACATCCTCTAAGTAAAACTAAGAATGATGCTGCTCTCTCTGTTAAACAGTCAACTGATAAGAAAGCTGCCAATAAAAAGGAACTTGTGAGTCTGAATAATGAAGAACCAGAAATAAGAGAAGAAACAAGGAATAACGTGGAAAACTCTATAGAATTGAAGAAAAGAGAAGGTGTTCGTGGTGACCTTGACCGTAAGAATGATGAAAAGGATGATACAGAGAATGCTGTCAACACATTGGAAACTAAGAAAAGTAAGCTTCCTTTGAGGAAAACTGGGAAAGATATTGTTCTTTCTGTTAAAGAGGTAACCAATACAAAAGTTGTCAAGAAAAGAAAACCAACTTCTAGTGGCTGTGATGTTGAAGCACAGAAGGAAAATATGCAACTTCCTGTTGATGATCAAAGTACTCATGATAACCATGTCATTGAGAAGATTAATCCTAAACCAATAAAGGTGAAGTCCAATGCTATCAAAGTTGAACCTATGTGGTTTATTTTAAGTGGACATAAGTTGCAAAGAAGGGAGTTCCAGCAGATCATTCGGCGCTTGAGAGGGAGAGTGTGCAGAGTTTCTCACCAATGGTCTTATCAGGCAACTCATTTCATTGTCCCAGATCCCATACGCAGAGTTGAGAAGTTCTTTGCTGCTGCTGCATCTGGAAGGTAAAGATCTTTTTTGTTGACTGTTGATTTTGTTGGTCCAGGTAATAAGAAAAGAAAACCTATTTCTAATGGCATGTGTTTTATGGTATGATGAACTGTCCCTATTTAGATGTTTCATGTAAAATTTGCATGCAAACTTTCTCATATGAAGCTTACGCTTGTTCGTATATTACACAATTTACATGAATTATTGAATCTGAAAATTTTGTGTGATTAATATTTCTTGTAATTTGCAGCTGGATTCTGAAGATCGATTACTTATCTGCAAGTAATGAGGCAGGGAAATTTTTAAAAGAGGAGCCTTATGAATGGCACAAGAATGGTCTAAGTGAAGATGGTCAAATTAACTTGGAGGCTCCAAGGAAGTGGCGGCTTCTGAAAGAGAGCACCGGCCATGGTGCCTTTTTTGGGATGCGTATCGTCATCTATGGGGAGTGCATTGCCCCTCCTTTGGTATAATCTTCTTCTCTTTTCTATCTTCTATGATCTTGCTTATGTATATCAACATGTATTTAGAGTGACCCAGAATACATGGAGATGCCATTTTTGAGCCATTTTCTTACCGACGGGTCCATTTTGGTTATGTCTAGTTAACTCAAACTATGTGCCAAGTGAAGTTATTTAGCTAAACAGGTCAGATGGGTCAAACTAGTTGGAAGTGGCCCCAAGTTCATCCCTATCACATACCACATGCTAAACTTTTTTATTCAACAATTGACTATTACTGTATTAATTTTTTGCAATTATATTTAACTAACTATAAGTATCTGAAAATATAATGAAAATTGGGCGTAAGTGTTTGTGGGTTGACTCAACACAACCTGGCCAGAAAACGACATGTTTCAACCTGAACCCATTGACTCTTTACCCAACCCCCTATCTTGACGCCTTTAACCAAACTTTATGGTGATCATTTTTCACATCTTTTGTTCCTTATATCATTTTATGTTTCAGGATACACTTAAGCGCGTGGTGAAGGCTGGAGATGGGACTATATTAGCAACCTCTCCGCCTTACACACGCTTCTTGAACACTGGTGTTGACTTTGCGGTTGTTAGTCCCGGCATGCCACATGTCGACATATGGGTTCAGGAATTCTTAAAGCATGAGATACCATGCATCTCGGCTGATTATCTGGTTGAATATGTATGCAAACCTGGATATCCCCTTGAAAAACATGTTCTATATGATACAAATGTTTGGGCCGAGAGATCATACAACAATTTACTGAACCGGTTAAAAGAAGCAACTACTGAGCCCATAACTCCAGATAGCAATGATGTGGCATGTGAGGTGTGTGGATCACGTGACAGAGGTGAAGAAATGTTGATATGTGGGAATGAGAGTGGCACAACTGGGTGTGGTGCTGGCACCCATATCGACTGTTGTAATCCACCACTTGACGATGTTCCTGAAGAAGATTGGTTTTGTCCAAGGTGTAGCAAGCCCAAGAACAGCAAGGCTACTAGTAATGCTAAGAAAAGCAGCAGAAGAAAAGGCAAGTAATCTAGTCATTTTATTCAATATTTACCTAGTGGTTTTGTAGTACGAATAATATTTGTATATTGGTGTGAATCTGTACATATTTAGTTAGCAAGTTAAGCTTATTGGATTCCCAAATAAATGTGAATTAGCATGTCTAATTTAATACTTGTGGTTGGGGTTGTGCTACCGCCTAATATATCACAACCGTGAAATTGAGAAAATCGACACCATGAACCCAATTTTGGACCTGAGTATCTGTGTAGTCCTGAACTGGACTGTGAACCCGGCTCAAAACTTTGGGGTAGTTATTGATTACCAATTCCTTGTTTGAACGTCTTTTTGTAATGTAAAAGACTGAGGGAGTGAGGGTGTGTTTGGTATAAGGAAATGAAATGGGAGAAATGTAAATCATTTCATTTCTCTTGTTTGGTTAGTCCAAGAAATAGAAACACGGAGAAATCAAAACTCTCGAGATTTGGCGTTCTGTGTATTTTCATTTCCTTCCATTTTGCAAAGAAATCACTTTTGTAAAGGGGATATCTCCATGTGACTTTTCCAGAGAATAACTCATGTCTAAAAAAGGAGGGGTATAAATTGCTCATCACGTGAAAAACACATTCTCCCCTAAATCAAAACTTTCCAAGCCCTAGCCACTCCGAAGTCCGAACTATCTCCCCCGATCAGCCTTTCCTCTTCTCCTCCACCGCCCTCCTCCAACCTCCATCGTATTCTTCTCCGCATTTCAGCCTTCATTGATATTGTTTCGTATCAAATGATGTGAGTATGCCTATGTCTTGTTTTCTATTTTGAAGTCTAGATTAGTGTTTGTTTCCTGTTTTGGTGGTAAATGTTAGTTTTGGTGGTGTTGTTTGATATATATTTTTGTTAGTTTTGTTGACGTTGTTGAATATATATTTTGTTAGTTCTGGGTATGGTGATTGCCAATTGTATATTTACCCTAGTTACTTGCTTGATTATGATGTTATTTAGATGATACAATTAAGAAAACGTTGATCTATTAATTTGGGTTCTCTGAGAGGGACCATGTTTGTTTCCGTGCCTGGAATGGTGGATAAAACTTAATCTGTGGCATTATAGAAAATATATATATATTTTCATTTCTCTGCTTACCAAACATGTGAGTTGATTTCCAAACATGTGAGTTGATTTCCTGTCATTTCTCTGATCAAATCATTTGACATTACCAAACAAAGGAATTCATTGAATTTCTCAGCCATTTCATTTCTCTTTATTTCATTTTTCTGCCTCATTTCATTTCACTGAATTTCTACCTACCAAACGTGTCCTTAAAAGATTAGAAATAGAAATTCATCTTTGGATTGGGATCAATCTATAATACTATATAAAACATTTTTCTCATCCTAAAATGTCTTTCACTTTTATTTATTATTTTAAACATTTTCACTTGATATACTTATACAATTTATCTCATAACTCCTAAAATAACTACACTATCCTATTTACATCAATTACCTACACTACTTGCCGCTGTCACCACCACTAGGGCTGCAACCGAGCCGAACTCGACTCAAAAAAAGATGAGGCTCGAGTTCGGCTTGATAGCTCGACGAGCTTTCAATATGTACGCTCGAGCTCGGTTTGTTGTGGTTACAAATATGGCTCGGTTCGGTTCGAAAAGCTCGAACATATAAGCTTTCAGTACAATGGCTCAAGCTTGGCTCGGAAGTATATATACATATATATATATATATATTAAATAAAATGTATTTAAGTATAAATAGTAACATGTATATATACAAAGATACATTTATATACCTAAATCATGAAAAACTCGAAAAAGTCGATAAGTACTCGAGCCGAGCTATGTAAAGCTCGAGCTCAAATAGATAAGTATCTCGAGCTTGAACTTAGAGCTTGGTTTCGGGCTCGAACTCGTTAATAGCTCGACTCGATCAAGTTGCTCGATAAAAGCTTGGATCAGTTGCAACCCTAGTTACCACCACCAGTCGCCGCCGCCACCACCAGTCGCCGCATTGCGCATTCATCCATCTACTTGCTTAGTTATGGTTGGGTTGCAGTCTACTAGTAATACTTTAGGCGGACAAAATTGTGTGTTTATGGCAATTAGAGATGCAGGAAAACCTGTTTTTGGCCGACCCGACCTGAGTTTGGTCAAAGGGACAAAAAACCGGGTTTGACCAAACCCGAACCGGTTTGAACCCAGTTTTTGGTCAAAGGTGGACTAGTTTTTTTGGGTATTTTTGCCCAAAACCAAACCCGACCCAATTTGAACCCGGTTTCTACCCGGTCCGGAAACCCGAAAACCGAAACCGGTTTCAAACTGTCGGGTTTTCCAAAACCCGAAACGGTTTTGTTCAAACCCGGTTTTGACCGGGTACCGAACCGGTTTTTTAAACCCG
>JAOXNX010000019.1:23826806-23839626 GCA_028566075.1 Solidago caesia
ACCTACCACATCTACAGTATCTTACTAAATCAATTATATTCGTATGTATACATTTATAGTAATTCTTATATAACATTCCACAATTCATTCAAGGTTCAGATATCATAAAACTTAATTTATGAAAACAATTTAAATCATGCTTTTCACCCCAAAATAATTAAATAAAAAGGGGGCTGTACTCACCTGTTACAGGGGGAGTAAATAAAGCAACGAGTTACACACAAGTGGATCACAAGTCAACCTCGCCGGGACCTATGATACAATTAGTAACACTATAATAAGGTCACTAATTAAAGTATAAATTAAATGTTTAACAGTTAGTAACAGTTGAAATGCCATTTAGAGTTTTTATAAAAATGTACAATAGACCGCGTAATAGCTCTAACTCGCGTTCACTGCGTGATAGCTCTAACTCGCGTTCACCGCGTGATAGCTCTAACTCGCTATTGACCACGTGATAATGTATGTGAACTGACACCCTCTAGATACATCTCGGATATAGCGTTATACCCAAATGTAATGATAACCACATTACTGATTAATATTCCTTTTTAATAACGTTTTGAATTGAAACTCGAGGATAGCGTAATATCTGAAAGCCCGCATACCGCGTTTTAACTCAAAACTAAACTCCTTTTTAACAAAAGTCGGCTACTAGCATTTTAAAGAGAAAATTTATGACAACAAATTAACCAAAAACGTGATGGCTGCATGTGCCTATTAATTTCATATTAATTTCGAGAATAGCGTAATATTCATGCACAACATTTTTATTTAAGAGTTAGTCCATTGCATGCATTAATTACTAAAATTTGGGTATAGCGTTAAAGCAGAAGTATAGCGTAATATGACAATAAATTAACTCCAATACTCGCAGACAGCGTTTTATCAGGAAAAGAGTACCTTTTTGTCAGTAAAATAGTTTTTAGGATAATACATATAGCGTGTTATTAGAAAAATAATGCCTTTCTGAACAGCAATATACCGCGTATTAAATAAAAGTATAGCGCTATAGTAAAAAGTGTAGCGTTATAGTAGAACGAAACTTTTAAAATCCATTTTCAAAGATTTATGAATCAAAATTTGTACAGAATGTTATAATACCTTAAAATAACAAAACTCAACAGCGATTTAGATTGTTTCCGAATGAAACCACACCGCGTAATAAGGTAAATATTTGAGAGAGTTTTATTTTGATAAATTTGATACAAATGAATTGAACTTAATTATCAATAGCGTAATAGATAGATCTCTGCATGTAGTAAAACAGGTGTTAAACACCTTATAACGCCATCTGTACTCCACCATTTTCATGCAATAATAATTAAATTAATAAAACTAATTAGTGGTCCATTAACTTTGTTACAAAATTAGTCCAAAACTTAACGGTTTGATGGCATTTCGTTAGTTACTAAATATTACTCGTTAAACATTTTAAGGTTCCACTCTTGAGGTTACGTTATATAAAATTCCTATTACGAAGAATTTTATTAATTAAACGTCTCAAACGCTCAAGTGCGTTCTAGTTACAATTTAACATAGGTTCTAGTACGGACTCGACTACTACAAAGACTCGGGTGTTACATTGTACTAACATGAACCATGTATTGTCTAATATATCTTCCAATTTAGGCCAACTCACTTTTAAAATAAATCAATAAATGCGCAACTACAATCTGAAACGTGAACCTGGTTACTTTTTAAACTACTTTTTTTTTGGATGACCAAAACCGAACATAAATTAAAGAGACTTTTAGTTAATAGAAGATTTTTGGAGTTGGAACAAAACAGATCAAGCACATTTGACTAGACAAGAAGATAGTCGAGTAAATATCTGATCATAGGTCCATAGGTTATTGTGCACATTGAGAAATCTATATCACTTGATACTCTCAAAACCTTACGGGCGTAATGAACCGTTCATAAAAGGGACTAACCGGTAAATTATGTATGAAATCCAAGGGACTAATCCAAGGGCCCTTATCAAACATGCACAAGTGATCATGGAAATCCTATGATTACTAGTGTCACTACTAACAACACATCAAGCAAGGGATATTCGTCATACAAAAAGCATGCAATCAAAATCAACTACATTCATTTCTATAATATGTATGAAATGACAACCTAAATCCCGATTACGCCAATCCCTATCTCATAGGACCTATAATCAATATGGTGTGCTATTTCCACCTCCTTTATATGCATTAACCGTTTGTACCGTACAACAAATAATGCGTACTGTACAAGTATTTAAAGCTGTCTATTTCCACCTTGGGGGTGGAAATAGCAAGGCAGATATATATACATATCCCACGAATGTCTTCCCATCATAACTCAAGGTCAACATTTGGACACGATAGTACATTTAAGTAAATTACGATTCTTTGGAAAACATATTGTGTCCCACATGGAAAATCCAATATATTACCTCAATGCAAGCTTACAACCACACAAACAAGGATTACCGAGCTTGATACAGTACCCATGACCTATGTATATGATATACAAGCATAGGTTAGTAAAAAAAAAGTCAATTAAATCCATGTGGCGCATACGAGTGTGTGCATTAGATCCATGCGGCGCATACGAGTGTGTACATCACACACGATGCAAGTCCAACAAATCCAAAAGCTACCGAGTAACATATGTGACGCATCCAAGCGTATGTGACGCAAGCTTAGCATGAACAAACAATCACTCAACCTACTGAGCACGATATGTGACGCATACAAGGGTTATGCACCCCATATCGTGTGCGACCAGCCAAGACTCTTTGTTCAACAAATCATTTCGACCTTGAAACTACACCATTCAATTGTTAACGTTTCCAGATCCTAACTGAAAATGTAAAAGACCATTTTGACAACATAAAACCATCAATTGCATCCTCGTGGGCATTGCAACACAATGGGTTATCGAATTGACCTGATAAAGATAGAATCTGTAACATCCCGAACTTTTTATTCTTTTTCCGTTAACTTTGATCGTTAGTCAATGTTGACCCATCGTTAAGTGGCGTTATATTTATGTGGATGATTATTGTGATAATAATTATTGTGTGTTATGTGGATAATTATGTGATAATTAAGTAGATTAAAATGTGTCATTTATGTAGTTAAGTCAGTGTGTGTGTTCCTATTTAGTGTGCCTTGTAGTTAAATTGATTAGTAGACGTTATGAGGTGTCATTAAAAGTTGAGGGGATTAAGTGTAAACTTTGTAAACTAAAAATATGTAGATTAAGGGGTAATTAGAGCTTTTAATCAGCCATATTTCAGTTCCTAATCCCCATTTCATAACCCTCCAAGAACCCTAGGCCCAATTGTCATTCCTAATCGATTTAGTGTTGAATACGTGAGGGTTATTGCAAGGTTTTGATCCTCTTAATCGTCCCTACAGGTAATGAGTCAATCCCTGATGTTATTGAGTTTATTTTGTTTTCATACTGTTGGTTTATTTCTGGTCTTAGCCAAATAATTGATTTGGTTATCGTTGTAAATCGAAAATAATGTTTTTGGGTGATCTCAATAATCCAATCTTGTGTGTAATTGATTTATGGAACAATGGATGGTTACATACCATCAATTGGTATTGTTTTGATGTCCATTCCATTCTAGGAGGTCGTGGTTATTTTTTATGGTCGTTTGGATGTCGAATTGCTAGAAAACAAAGGATTCGGTAGGGCTAGAATTCCAGTTGTTTTGAGAAAATCATAACTAAATCATCATAAATCTATAGAAGTCAAACCTTACTTTTTGGAAAGGCCTATGTGTCTACTAAATTCTTTAAGAACAAAGTTTTCATTGATTTTGCTTCGGAATGGGTTGAAAACGCAGATTTCTAAAAGTGGTCAGATTCTAGACGAGTGCAACAAGTCAATATTCAAAATTTCATAGAAAAATAATGAAAATCAGTATTGAGGTGATTCCAATGGATATTGTTAGATAAAATAGTTAGCTTTAATATGTTATAACAGTTTGTTAATTGGTTGGGTAATGGTTTTTGAAAAACGTGGTTTTTGACATACGCGTTGTGTTGAATTCAGATTTTGTTGGGAAGTTGTTTTTGTGAGTCCATGGTGTTTTGACATCATTTTAATCATAATCATTGAATAATCAGATAGTGTGATGTTTATTACTTATGTGTTGATCATATGTTCGGTCTTAGGTTGTGGGGAACACATACCAAGCACGGTAACGCATTGTTTGTTGTTTAAGAAGATTCGAGAGGAAATATAACTTACTATTGACACACGAGAGACACAACAAAACTTAGCTTTGATAAATAATCCCCAATTTATAATGTTTAATTTATCTCATGCATATGTTAGATTTGGGATGCATGTGGGAGGTTGACTGGGTCACTGGGTGTCATTTATGCATGCTTAGTAGTTATGAGCTCCAATGTGATATTGTGGCTTAATGTAGTTTGTGAATGTGATATTGTGGATATTTTTAGACTTGTACACATAGTACACTAGACATGATTTATGTTGTCATGTCACATGTACGTTAAAGGCCCTAATGTGATAAAGTGGATTTATGTAGAATTTATTAAGTATGTAAAGTCTCGAGCACCAAAGTGGAAAAGAGTTAAGCTTAACCCACATTTAGTTCATTTAGGCTAATGTGCATAGTGGATCACCCGGGGGCAATGTACATGCTTCCGTGTGACATAACCTCAAGTGGTTGAGTATTTTCGGGTGGCGTGGTTGACCATTAGTGTGCAACGGAATACTCATGGATATGATTATGCCTATTCGTAACGACAACGATTGACCACCAAAAGGTTTACCCATCAAGTCGGTGTGAGGTTCCCTGTGAGGTCTTAGGACGACACACACAAAACCTTTAAAGTAGTAAGTCTTTGGCAAAACCTAAAGTGGATGAAAGTGGATTAAAGTGGATCAAAGTGTTAAAGTGGATTTAAGTAGTTCAAAGTGGATTATCGAGGATTGCTATGCACATTATAAAATTTGATAATCCTTATGTGGTTGATTATGTGGATATGTGTGTTGTGTCTATATGTATGCGTGGGATGATTTCTTATGAGATATTTTAAAATGGTAATCCTTTTGATATACTAACTTGTTATCTTATTCGATTTTAAAAGTTGACACTTGTTTTGTGGAAAATGTGTCGTGCCCTCAGGTTAGGTGTTGATTGGTGAATAAAGTAGCTTGTTCTTGAGGCGGGTAGCTAATTCTGAAGCTAGAGGATGTTGGCTTTAGTTACCCCGTTGCTTACTTCATTTATGTAGACAAATTTATTGTGCCGTTTGGCATTTGTCATTGTTGAGTTGTGAATTTCCTTTTATTATTGTGATGATACTATGTCGGTAACACCATTTTGAGAATTTATGATTTCGTTAGAAATCATTTGGGATTTTAAATGTCGCTTCCGCAACTTATTTAACAAAATTATGTTTTAAAGTTGAAATATTTTGAAATCCACATTTTTTATAAAACAGGGTGTTACAGAATCGTTAATCAATTCAACCCTAACAACTTAACAAACATAACCCAAGAATTATATACATCATTTGACTTGGAAATTGAGATCAAAATGAAGTGGAATTCTACCTTAAATTTGCATTTGACAAATGGATGATTTGAATGCCAAAATGACAACAATTTCTCCATCGAAAGCACCGATTGCAATTAGGGAATTAGGAAGGTTAAGAAGCCAACAATTAGAAATGAAATAACTGAAAACGATGTGATTTGGGTGTAACTTAATCACTCACTTCGACCACAAGTTTGAAAATACGACACTTAGACCTTTCCAATTCCTTAACCATTTATTCAAAGCTGTCGGGCTAGTAACAAATGGATATTTCTAATGGGTCACTGAATCAAATTGTGAGCTGGATTTGAGAGTTAGATATTTGTTGATACAAGCGGATTCTTGAAGCGATGTGCTTCGTTTGGCGGTGGACACTGTGGAAGCATAGAAACGAAGTGTCATTTGGTGCGCAACGTAGTAATAGTAATGAGGTATTTCTTTATATTATTTCGATGTCTTTCTTATGGTTATCTAGTCGTAGTAGGAAAAATCAGTTTAATTGGCCAAGTTGGCTTTGTAGTCCTAGTTATTTGATGTAACTCTTTATTTCTGATGACTCGCTGGAATATAATAAATTTATGTTAGTTAAAAAAAAAATAAAAAAAACTATCATTCAAAGCCATAACTTGCATTTAACTATATGCAACACATTTACATCATTTAAACACAATTAATACACATACTCATGTAATGCACATTCACTAACACACAAGTCATTTAAAGTATATCATAAACACACATATTAACTTTAAGAAGATACATAAAAACTAAGTCAAAGCAATGTTGACCAATAGTCAAAGTCAACTTAGTCGAAATAAAAATTTAGGATGTCACATAAATAATACTTTAATCTATGCTACTTTATAAATGAGATGCCTTGTGTCTTAAATTTTAAATTTTTCAACATTTGAACCAATCTCCCTAATATACCCTTATACAATCAACACACATAAAACCTAACAAACATGGTCTACCAAAAATACTGTTAATGAATTAATTTACAACATCTACCCCTTAACTCATAAAATAACTATATCATTCCCTTATACATCAATAACCTATACTATTCGCCGCCGCCACCACAAGTCGTCACCCGTCGTCGCCACCATGACACCGCCATTCGAAGAGATCATCACATTGAAGTCTTTCCACTCATCCAATTTATTCCCCCGCTTTTTTCTACGAGAAATATACATTTTAGTTATTCATAGAACACTGGGTGTAATTTATTTTGTTATTCATAGAACACACTTGGAGTAGCTCACTTTTGAAATAGTACTGTAGTGAATTAACTTCTCAACCATCATGAAGTATCCCAGCTTTTTAATTAAATCACATCTGTGCCTGGAAAAGTCAGCAGCATGGGTATGTGAATATTGAATAAAGCCTGAAAACTGACAATCCGAAAGTTTTTTTTTTCTTTCTTTTTTTTACAGCAATCAATTAGCACCTACATAAGACACACAAGACAAACCAATTGCTCCAAACCAACCACATCTTTTTATCACATAGCATTCAATTTTTATCAACCAACCTCCAACATAACATTATAACCATGCATCCAACTTTTAATGTTTGTAACATCGCATTTACTTTAATCAATCTTTTAATAATAATCAAATCAGAAGATGACAATGGCTTTCTTATCTTTTATGGCTTAAATTTATCAAATAACACTGCACATGTACGAAACCAAAAGGTAATTTGATAGTAATAGTAATAATAAAAGAAAAAGTAACACAAAATTTCCAGGCTTTTTTCCTTCGTAAATTAACCCCCATTTGTACAAAAATGACTTCCACGTTTATTTATCTTATATCACATCCATCTCCGGGTGCCCGTCCCCGTTCATGTTTTCCGATCAACTAACAGCTCAAAGCCTCATACTTCATTGGTATAGGACGATTAAACCCGGCCTGTGATAACAAGTTCCCAACGACTGCAAGGTCTCTACAGAACACTCCTTGATATACCGGTGCTGATTTTTTGTTTTCGCAATTGTGTTCATCTGTTGCTATTGTTGGCTCCGTTTTCATTGGTTCGGTATAATGATCATGAACTTGTTGCGACTGCATTTCTTGTAATGCGAAGGATGCTTTCTTTCTATCCTTTTCTGCGGTTTCTTCATCTAAAATTGTTCTCATCACATTGGTGTAACCTCGTTGAATCATCTTGTATAGCAACAATGCGGACATGTTTGCTCGGTCCCTAATAGATTCTATATCGAGCTCGTCAGCAAACTCACACCGGTCAATAAAGCTAGTCGACTTATCAGGCTTATGACGTAGTGTAAGCAACAAATGGGCTCGTTCCAATTCGGATTTGGTACAACCCCGTCTCAACCCGATTAACGAATAATAATCTACATTCCCTGTCTCCCCTGAAGCAATCCTTTGCTTCAACTCATTACTTTTAGACCCTAAAGAACAAAGCTTCCCCGGAATCTCACGATACCGAACATTTTGTCGTTTCCAAGCTGGCCCGGGTAGCTTCCTATCTCTTAGAATCGAATTGTACAATAATTTCAAATGTTCAAGGTCATGAAGCGAGTCAGGGAAACACCTAATGGATTCAAACAACGAAGCTCTAGTACTTAAGGCTTCAATACATGACGGATACAATGCTAAAGTCCGATTACAATCCGCGATCGCCTCAGCAATCCGGCCCGAGGATTGGTAAGCAATGGCCCGATGCATATAGCATTCAGCCAAAAACCCTTGAGGCGCGCCGCGCCTCCCATCTACAATTTTCGAAAAATGCCTAATGGATTCGGCATATAGACCCGCTTCTAAGGCGGCTATGGCAGCAGTTTTACGACGAACTAGAAGCTTGATGTGACTTAACAAGTGACAGATGCTTTCTGTCTCTGTTCTTGGAGGCGATTGTGGCTGGCTCCCATCTGTATAGATCTCCGCAGAGAACGAAAAGCTGTCGTCTGACCAGCAGACACTTTCCCGACGAAATGCAGCTGACCGGAGCCGCTTTCCGGTCTGTAGCAACGCCATAGCATCTTCCATTAAACCTAAGTGGCAACACGCCTGACCTAACACCAAATACCTGGAATAGTAAGAGTCGACTCGGTTAGAAATCACTGAGTCACAACTCGGCTTTAATTTGACTCTCGCGTCCACAAATATTATTATTACATTATATATTATTTACTTGTGTTAGATATAAATAAAAATAAAATTGTTAAATATATGTATTATTTTGTTGTCTTGTTATGTGAAGCTTATGATGACGTAAATTAGAAGTAAATCTCTTCAATTATCATCGAAATTAGTAAAGATTCAATTAAAACTGAAATAGGAAAGAAAAATAAATAAAAGATATTGTGTTGAAATCTCACCTCCATTGACCTTCTTTATCACAGTTTTTGCCAAGCCCGGCTCTAACTTTTTTCTTCAAGTCGGAAACGGAAAAACACTTAAACGACGGTTCATGAGGGTCCGGAGAGTTACCGCCAGAGGACAGAAGCTTAACACGTTCTCTAGCAAGCGGTTGGGAGGAGTTACCGTCAGATGAAAGTGATGAGGTGGAGGAGGAATAATCATCAGAATTAGAAGAAGAAGAAGACGACGAATTAGACATTTTAAGACTTGGAATGTAATCTTGTAACATATCAGCTACGTCTTTATATCTTCTTATGTATAAAAGAGATCGAGCTTTTAATTCTAACGCCTGTTCACATTTAGGCGATAATGCTAATGCTGTATCCAGCAAATTTAATGCCGTTGCGATATCGTTCCCTTGTTGTGATGAGATTAAAGCCCGTGCGTCTTTTATGTATTTGTCGACAATCTGGAATACAAAAGTATATATATATATGTTAGAAGATATAAAAAAATATTACTCTACTTTCCCGGTGCATTAGTGCTGGTATAATCGCAACCGAATTCATTCATTCATTCATTATAAATTTACTCTAAGATAAGATGAATGAGAATGAATGAAATAAAAAAAGTACCTTTTTGTTGGTGAGCCACCAATGTTTTTTTTCAATACAGCCATGGAAAGGAGAAGCAACCATTGTAGATGATGAATAAGGAGGAGGATCAACAAGCATCAAGATCGTATCAAGAATTTGGTGTGTGAATGTGAATAAATGAAATGTTGTAAATGAAGGAAGGAAGGGGGAGGGATCTCTCTTGTTAAAGAAGAGAGAGTGTGGAGAGAGATAGAGGGGGAGGATGGGTTTTAAATGTATGTAGGAGCTAGGAAGTAAAAAGGGGTGTGTTTAATCAAAGTGCCAGCTGGGATTTGATCCTCCTTCCTTGTATTTCGTGGCTGGCACTGCACCATACTTTCTTCTATTCTTTTCTTACTACAGTAATAATACTCTGATTCCACCCCCTCATTATTACACTTTACCAAAAATTACTATTCACCTTTTCGATTTCTTTATAACTTTATTAAATAAATAAATAAATAAAGTTACTCTCATACTATTTGGTTTAACGCATGTAACAAAATTTTAGGCAAAATATATCGTATTTGAGTGGTGTATTAATATTTAAAATTTTAATTATATGTATTTATTATTTAGTAAAATTTAATGCAAAAGTTAACATAATAAATGTAAAAAAAAATTCAATTAAAAAATCAATTTTATATCACAATATTATTATCACTCCTCTCTTATACAACTAGCAAAAACGCCTATCAATGTTACCCCGATCTTTTAACCGTATGTCTTTATTGCACAACTTGAAACACATTTGATTTTTATGCATTGCATGTGCAATCTTTGGGTATATATTCTTTACTATTTTAATATATCTATGATCTTGTAATGTATTTATTTGATCTTATCATTACATTTTCTCATCATCTTACGTAGTAAAAGTATCAACATAAGTAAAATATATATCATTTGCACATTTAAAATATTAAAGCAACTTGTAATCATATTAATCGAAACAGCTTATCAACAAAATCTTTGTTATAAATACTCTGAATTCTTGACGTAATTGATATAAATTTGATAACATTTAATCAAATGTATACGTTGTCAATGGGTAATAATGAAATTGAGATAGACCAAAATTAAATTAAAATTATTGATCATTTCCAAAATGAATCAAGCCTGCAAATATAATTATATAAGTAGTACTAATAAATTTGGATTTTAAAGTAATACCAATACTTATCCGGACATTATCCCGTTGCAATTTTGTACACAATGAAGCTAACAATATTTTCTTAAATTGGAACTGTATCCCGAAAGTAAATATTGTATTTATTTAGCAATTACCATTGACAAGGCATCATCAAAATAGATATATTGTCATTGTGAAGAGATTAATGTTAAACGATTTACATTTAAATGGTATCTTGACTTTTCATATACTAGATGGATGTCCGCGCAATGCGACGATGAAGGTGGCGGCGATTGTTGTGGTGGTGTCGACTGTTGTTAGTGGTGGCGATGGCGAGTAATTTAGGTAATTGATAGATATGTAATTGATGTAAATGGGTGGTTTAGTTATTTTAGGAGTTAAATAATAGATAGTGTAAATTAATAGGAGTATTATAGATATATCAAGTAAAAATGTTTAAAATAGTAAATGGTGAGGAGCATTTTAGGTAGATCAAATCATCTTTTGAGAAATGAGAATGTAGGAAAATGTTTTATATAGTATTATAGATAAAGAAAATGACAATTACTCATATTATAAAACTTTTGCTCAACTTGACACATGTTTAGTTACATATTACTAAATAAAAAATGTCTTCAAAATATATCTCTAATCTATGATATATAATAAAAAAAAACAATTTTTAAATCATCAATAAATGATAAGTTTGAACCGTTATATGAGTTTCAATCATGATTTTTGATTATCTGATTAAAAAGATGATGTCATCATCCAACAATTAGTCAATATCATATTTAATTCTTCCACTTTAATTTTTTTATTTACAAATCATTTATATAAGTATGTTTTGTTATTTGAATATTGAATTTTTGTTAATATGTTAGTATTAATTTAAGAAAATTAGTTAATACTGAATTTTCAAATAAAAGTTATTTTACGGAAATGATTATTTAATTGAAATGAAAGAATTTAATACAATTGATACGTTTTTATTAATTTTAAAACTTTATATTTTTTCATTATCGTAGTTTTGATATGTTAATTTCATTTTCAATTAATTTTTTGCTTTTTCTTTGACTTTTGATATAAATATGGATTTATTTTTTTAGTACTTTAATTTCAAACTTATATTGAATCTTAAACTGTAGATATATAAGTTCAAGTTTACTTAATCTTTCAAGTTTTTGTATTGCTATTTTAATAATTATTCTCTTGTTTGCACTTTATAATCATAATATGTTAGTTTCGTTTCATTATTATTGTTCACGGACAAAAAATATATAATTTAAGATATATGTATTATGAATGCAATTGTTATATATTAATTTTGAACTAAATATAATATATAATTCACGTAGATATTATATCTCTAATCTCTTATAGACATAAAATAATTGTTTTTGTTTTTCTTAAAGACTGTGTAATATGTTATCAAATCAACAACTTAGTCTATACAAATTTTTATCATATTCACATATGTTGTAATTAATATGTGTTATATATATTTAGTTTTACACAGTTAATATAAAACATATTCAAATCTAATACTAATCAGCTGTTTTGTGGTGCATTCTAACCCTCCAATACTAAAGAAACACAATGTAAAAATGATATCCTCGTTATTTTTTCAACATCTGTTATTTATATTTGTCAGAATTTACTATCAACAAACATAAACATTTTAATAGTTTTATATGTTTTCCCGTTTACGCGAGATAATAATTTAGTAATCTCTTATATAAATAAAGTAAGCTTTTGATGACATCATTTATTTTTAAAGAAAGCCTACTTGGCATCACTAGATTTTTTCCTATTAACTATTTCTTTTTAAATTAATTTAATTATGACATCATCTTTAATTAGATTTTTACATTTAATTCCTTCATTACTTGGCACCATTAGATCTTTTCTTATTAGTTATTTCTTTTTTTATATAATTTAAATTTGATTTCAAAAAACATGATTTACGTTATTAATTATACCCAATTTAGTTTTGTTTTCCTAATTGTGTTTCGTTATTATTAGTATGGTTCAATAATAATAGTTTGACATGTGTATAGTAAGCTTTTGATGACATCATCTCTTATATTAATAAAGTAAAATTGTTATGATGTCATCTTTTTTTGAAAATTGCTTAGGTGTCACCACAATAATC
>JAOXNX010000019.1:23876107-23891012 GCA_028566075.1 Solidago caesia
TCAGTTTTATCATGATCCAATGGTCAAGATCTTATCTTATTTGTTTTACTTTAATACTTGTTTTACAATAATCAACCTCTATATATATATATATATTTGTAGACTAGATGGGTATCCGCACAGTGCAACGACGGTGGCAGTGGCGGCAGTATGATGGTGATGGTGGCGACTGCTGGTGGTGGTGGCGGCGGCAATTGTTGGTGGTGGTAATTGATGTAAAATGGGATAGCGGAGATATTTTAAGAGATAAGAGATATAAGGTGTAAAAGTGGTAAATTTCCCATATCTAAATATCTAAATTATCTAACTTTCAATAAAAGGATTTACAATTTTTATATAATAATATAGTATACAGATTATTGCGAACATTTTAATCAGCGTAATCATAATCATCAGGGGCAGAACTTGAATAATTATCAAGTGTATTTATTATCAAAATGATTACTGCTTTTGGTAAATCAGATGGGTCAAATATAAATTTACATGAACCTTATACTAAATTACATAAAAATTAGGAAGAAAAATATTGTTGAGCAAAATTTAGTTGCACCCATGTCAAATAGATTCATAATAATCAAAAGTTATTCTGTTACCTCCGCCCCAGATAATCATAATCATAATAATATAATTTATTTATATATTTGATGATAGGGTCATTAAAAAGTACACACACATCCAGATTTTATGATCGACATAGAAATTATTATTTTAATATAAAATACTAAAAATACATACATAAGGGCAAGATTGTAAATTCACACTTCTGGTTTCGTCTTTAAAGCCAAAAAAACTCTACACAAAACAGAGCCAATTTACAAAGAAGGAAAGAAAGAAAAAGTGCGTGGGAATTGTGTAAAAAAATAAAAATACACGATGACAGAAGTGAGATTAAATATTTATGATGATGAACAGGTTTTATTATATTCATCAGAAATGATATTTTGCAGAATTTGTCACGAAGCAGAGTTTGAAAACTCGAAAACAACAACATTAGAATCTCCATGTTCATGTTCTGGTACCGTTAAGGTATTCATCCATTCATTGATTACCGTCGTTTAATTATTAGTATCGGTTTTTTTTTTTATTTTTTATAAATGAAAGTGTGTGTTTTTTTATTTATTGATCAAACAGTATGCACACAGAGATTGTGTACAAAGATGGTGTGATGAGAAAGGAAACACTAATTGCGAAATATGTCTTCAGGTATATATATATATATATATATATGTCTTACTTTTTTTTCTTTTTTTTTACATTTGATATTATCCATTTTCATTAAGTATTTTTCATGGTAATTGTTTGAATTTGAGTACGGATGGATTCATTTGTTGTCGTTTTGGTTAATATATATGAGACCATCTGACATATTTTTCATCGTCTGTTTATTGGCGTTTGGTTTCTCTTGATTGTTGCCCGTACAACCTTAATTTTTGTAACAAAATATTTTTTTTCTTTCTTTTTTCATTTTTTAAATAAAAATTTAGAAGAAAAATAAAAAATGTTTCTACTGAGTATGGATGAATATTGAATTGCGTTTGTACATGTGTCTTGTTGTAAGAAGTTAGATACAGATTACTTCGTTCCTCCATTAAAATTAAAAAAAATAAATAAAATAAAATATAGTTTTCTATTTTCAAACTCAACTTTGCTTTCTGCAACAGAATAAAAATAGAAATATCTCAACGGCGGCTATTTATACATGCCTATTCATTTGTTTATAACTATATTTAGTATTTAACATGTTCAAACATACGTAAAAGTATTATGTTTGAATGTTTGTATTTATTTTTATACGTATCTAAACATATAACGTAGAATTATATGAAAATGTTTCTTTAATAAAGTGGTACTTTTATTTGAAATTATGACCGAATTAAGTTTGGTCAAATGCATGATGGCATATACTCAAACTTTTAATTCAAGAAAAGAAATGAAATCTGTATATTCATATTTGTATTATATTCCTTGTCAACTATTAAAGCCATGTAAAATTACTCTATCCTCTATACTTTCCTTCCTTATTATTATAATTTAAATAATAATAATAATATTGTTGGTGTATGTATATCTTCTTTTTATCCTTAAAAAGGTTACTTTAGGAAATTCAAGCAATCTATCTTCAAATTTGAATTTGACACGACTTTAATTTGTTCTCCTTTATTTGGATAATAAAAGTTTGAAAAAAGAACCAACAAACTTTTTGCTTTTAATAAGCCATTTCCCGGCATAAATAACTTTTTTTTCTTTCTTCGAAATATAGACCCACTTTTAGCATATATAACTATATGAGATGAGATATTTGTTAGATAATAATAATGCCTAGAAGAATGAATGGCATGAACATTGCGAAATATGTATAAATTCGTAAAGTTATTTCCTAAACATGAAAGAATAAATGGATTAATTGCTAAGACAAGTTCATTAGCCTTTTAGTGTCATGGGGGCCAGATATCTAAATATAAAATATTACATACATTACTCATTCGATTAATTTTTGTTTTTTTACCAGAAAAGAGAAAATACAAGCTGAAGTCATGTATGATTAATGTGATATATTATCTTCAACGAAAACTTATTAGAGTATAAGAAAAATATAAATGCTAGCTTGAAATGAAATTTAAAAAAAAAAAAAAAGGTACAATGAATTATTATATAAATTGATGTTTGCTTTGAAAAGAATTTTGTAATGGAAATGAGAAACATATGTGTACCAGAAAAGAAAAAACCCATACCAACTGAAAATGACATAACTTACTTAATTGTTTGCAGAAATTTGAACCGGGATATTCAGCCCCACCCCCTAAAAAGCCCACCCAAGACCTCCACACCCATGTCGCTATTCGGTAATTTTACTTCTACTATTCCCTCTTTATGTTTCATTGTTCATTTACACTAATATATATTTACCCCTGCCTGCCCAACACTATTTGTTAGAAACAAATATATATATATATATATGAATACAATAATAAAGGATAGATAATGTATATATTGGTTGTAATTTGGTAACGTAAACATGCTAACATGTTTAGTTAGATTTCATTTGTTTGTTTGTTAGTTATTTTTGTATTCATTTAGGCTACCTTAATGTGTGGCTTTAGCGATATGCATATCAGACTCACAATGATAGCTTAGTAGTCAGGGACGTGCAACACTAGAAAAAGCCAAAAAATTCAAACCCTAGCCTTGTGCATCTTTCTTTCTTTCTTTTGTCAACAGTTAACTCAATCGAACTGATTGACATTACCAAAGGGCTCAAATCATTCCGTTAGGACCTCCCTAATTATGTCATTTCTTTGCTTGCCAGCTTGAATGCTAGTGGGGAGGGCCATATATTGCCCAAAATGTAGGTAATCAAACACGTAATGTGAGAAATGTATCCTTAATTAAGACATCCACTGTATTCCACATTAGTTGTTTGTATTTCAAATGACAGCTCATAACTTGTTGAAGTTGTTTTTTCTTATATATGTATATATTTGGGTATAAAAATGATGGGCTGGATGCCTTAATGAGAAAGAAGGAATTAGTCTCCGTGATCTTAGATAATCCATCTCCAAATAGAATATCTTCTAATAAACATGTTTTTTAAAATCCACCGCTAATATTCCTAAATTGCAATCAACCAGACAGACATGTTACCCTTTATTTAATTTTAGGCCCAAAAAAGTGGAAAACTATCATTCTAGGTACAGTCCCCTTCTAGAAAGCTCCATACTTTAGCCTATGGACAACTATTGTATTATTTGTTGGTTTTCTATGTACAATTTAATCGTTCTAATTGTTATTAAATGATAAATTTATATAATAATAGAGGAATTTTGGAGGTTCCAAGAGCAGACGAAAATCTAGAACCGACTATCGTTGGTGAAGATGAAAGCTTGGTTGAAAGAGAATATGAGGAGTGTTCATCTGCTGCCGATACAACTGCTTCTATTTTTCGAACCTTGGCTCTAATTGTAAGTTTTTCTTGATTCATTTTTAGGTGTTTGAGCGTTTGAGATATACGTAAGAAACTTATACACAATAATTATAAATACAAAACTAATGTCAAGGTAATAAGTACAAAGACATATAATTATTGACTTATTGTGCAAGAATCAAAACTTGTTATATATCAATGTGCATGTAGATAACATTGTTTTTGAAGTGCTAATCAAGCAAATACTATTATTTGAATTAATATTATTGAAATTGAAACCTATCAAGAATTATTGGATTATTGTCAGTAGTTATCCAAATAGTCTTTTAAACAAAGTGCGTTCATTACACAAAATAGTATATGGTGTTAGCTTAGCTAATATATGCTTTTCTAAAATAAGAATCCTAATGATCTCCAAAGTCAAAAGTATGTCTTTTCATTAATTAATATACTAATAAAAAAAATAGTAGGAATAGAAGAAATTGTATGCCTTAGGTAACATGGCACAACTTGAAATTTTGGTCCTTATGGTTTGACAAGTCTATATAGGGCCCCTACTGTATACGCGGTATTAAGGTTGCCAACTTTTTAAAAAGAAACCATTAATAAACAACTGTTTACCATTAAGATTCCTATACCTTGATGTGACTACGATTGAATTACAAATGAAGAAAAAAAAAATATGGTGTGTTGTCTAAGATGTATCAAACTTGAGGTTGATGTAACATTCTTATTTGTTAAATGTTAAGTAAATACAAATGAAAGCTCAAATAACAACTAGAGCAAACTAAATGATGCTAAATTGGGCATACCTATGGAAGTATGTTAAGAATTCCCCAAATAAGGCAAACTTATTATGAGACCATGTGACCTTATATTAAATGTTACATAGACATGATACAGATAACATTATAAAGATTTTCTGTTTTTTTTCACTAATTATTGGCTTATATATTGAAACGTGCAGTTTACGGTACTTTTATTAATCAGACATTTTATTGGAGTGCTAATCGGCGAAACAGGAGATTACCCATTTACCCTCCTAACAGTAAGTACTACGGAGTATTAGATTGCTCCCGCCTTTGTATCCATTATATGATAATGGTCTAATCTGATTAGGACTTACGCGTCTGTTTGCAGTTACTACTTATAAAGGCTTGTGGGATATTGCTTCCAATGTACATAATAATGCGGGTGATCGATGTGGTCCATAACAGCATCACACGTCCACATCAGGTTTGTTCCAAATTCTTGATAGTGCAGTAAAGTCAAGTCTACATGAGATGACAAGATGGATGGGTTGGGCAGATTGGGGTAATGGGTCAAAACAAGTGCTGGTAGAAATGGACCATCTTTTAGTACTGGTCTTAATTGTACGGGTCAGGTCTTGCCAACCTGCAAACTTCAGTAACAAAAGAATATAATTACAATAATAATCCCTAAAACAAACACACAGTTTAGGAATTGGTTTGTATTGAAGATAGAGTTCGGGCCACTCTCAACCATTTGGACCATTTGAGATAAAACAACTCAAATCAACCTATTCATATAAAAACGGGTTTAAATCATGGGGATATCATCCGTACTGCAACATTACGCAACCTTATGTACTGCAACTCTCACACACCGGGGATTCAATATGTACATTAAATAAACTTCAGTTGATAAAATGAAAACTTTTTTCTTAACAAATCTGCATTACGGATCATTTCCCTTTAAATCATTGCCCTCTAGATTTAGAGGTTGTAACTTCACTAACTTGTACTAAGATAAAGTCTTGTTCATGTGCAGGATTCAGAGAATGCTACATTGCAAAGGACATTTAACTTATAATTGATATACACACCCAACAAGTTTCCAGCTTGATTGGTATTCAAGAGTTTTTTACATTTTTTTCCGACTGGGTTAAAGTAAAAGAAGAAGAAAAAAAGATATCTGTTTGTACTTTCATTTGTACTAGTTGATAGCTGTATATTGATGTTCCCCTTTCTTTGTGCAAGATGAGAATCATTATTCATTGTAAAGATAAAGAGAATCAGTGTAATCATTTATTAGGCCTTGTTTCAAGCTAAAAAATCAATGTACATCTTCCATGTACAAATCATGTTACCACAATTGCTCCATGCATTCATTACTCTTTTATCTACATGTGGATTACATAGTTGATTCTTGCAAAAGGTTGAAATTAGGCTTGCAAATTCAAATTTAATTTAGTATCATCAAAATTTACACAAGGACACCCTCATCTAAACCTTCTGGCAATACTTGCACAAAAATTGCCAAAACTCTATTGGCTATCTTAAATCTTTTCAACTAATTTCATTGACGATATGTTAAGCGAGGCATTTCAGTGGTTCTACTTTTGCTCCAAAAGAATCTTTGCCCTATTTTGTAGTTCGCATATGGGATCAGCTGAAGAACCACAATATGTGTCTGCAAGACAGTTTCTTAAGCTCTGCAAGATGACCACCATCTCATTTTTCCAACTCTGACTAGTGGGCTTGGATTGGTTTATTTTCTTACCATACATCGTCTCAAACTCTTCTGACTTGATTGCAGCCTTTTGAAGCACAGCATCAGGAAGTCCTGAACCCAAAGTTCACAGTGTAATGCCCATCACTTGAATCAATATGACCAAGAAAAAAGAACACTAGAAAAGTAACTTACCTGCTAGTCGTGCAACATTGACACCATAGCTTTTGGGGCATGCACCAAGTGTCAACTTGTAGAGGAATGTTACCTCCTCTAGACCTCCAATTCCTTTTCCAACTTGGCATGCCATGTGACACAGGGAAACCTACAACGCAAAAAGAAGAAACAGACATTACATGATTGTTTAGTGAGCTTAGCAGTATATGGTTTTAGTTGATTAATTAGTTCATCAAGATCAGGTAGCTAATAACCCAAGATTAGACAAATCTTAGAAATATAACAAAATCTCAAAAAGGCTAAATAACTTTTTTATAGCTCTGAAAAGCTAGGAAAAGGAGAAACGAGGGAGCATGCCTTGGGAGCTTGCTGATAATCCAAAGCCAAGTGGTGATAATGAGTAGAAAATAACCCCCGACATTGGACCTTGTTGACAAGATGTTCAAGAACTGATGCACTGCAACCAAACAGTTCATGTAATACGACAAGTGGTAGATAATGAAAAAACTTACAACAGTAAATGCATTTGAAATGTTTTTATGCTTTTCGAATATATGAGTAAAAAACATACGCTATAGCTTGGCCATCTGACGTTGCTGTTCCTCGTCCAAGTTCATCTAATGCCACAAGTGAATTATGGGTTGCTGATGACTGCATTATATATATAAAAAAAGAACTTCATCAACACAAACACCCACTTAATATCAGAAAAGAGCAATAATGACACTTGAAAAATTCATAAAATTTGTTAGCGTAGTATTGATCATTTGAAGAAACTTACACGCAGATTATGATTCAGCAATTACTTTATTTACTTGGCAATGTGGCAATAGTGAAGTTACCGTGAAAAATATTGATCTGTTATTATATCTAATAAATTGATAACTTGCAATGACAGCAGAGGTGGGAATGACTGCGTATGTCTATCTCCATTTTCAGTCACTTAAGCAAGAAGGTTCTAGAGAGGCATCCACAAAAAAGTGTATACTACCTTTTCATGTCTAGCAATTATGAGAGGGATGTCATGAGAATTCTTAATATACAAATTAGAGGTGACAAAATGGGCAGATCAAGCCAAAGGCCGGTTGATTAAGTAATGGAGGCATTTGTCTGAAAGATTTATAGATAATAAATATCTTGAACATGATTACAAAAAAAAAAAAAAATGATTAATAATTACACCAATAATGAACTTTTTTCCTGTAGCAATTAAGAGGTCTATGCATTCAAACACACTTCGAACCAATTTCAACTAGTATACTCATTCGAACCGGTTCCTTATAAGTTAGATGTTTGTTTGAACCCATACAAATAATACATATTCCAATTCGACCCATTTATAGGTAAATGGGTCCGATTATCAAATGTAACACAAATGATAAAGAGCATACCAGCATAGATGCAGTTTCCAGAAGCTCGGTTAAAAATGTACTCTGGCCTGCCATTATATGGTCTTTTGCACCCATCCGCACAAATATACGATCAACAGGGGACATCTTAAAGCTTTCAGCAGGCACATCTGCTCCCACCTGGAACATAACTATGGTTAGGTATAATTATAAACTAGTAACTACTAATAGGTACCTGACATGACCACATGAACTGACCTGGGCCAAAATAACTGCTAAACAAACTTGACGCAGAAGAGTAGACTTCCCACCCATGTTAGGACCAGTAAGTAGGATAACTCTGGGATGACCAGAACCACCGATACAAACATCATTTGGGACAAAGGTGCCATCCCCTAGTGTATCATTTCGGAGCACGGGATGCCCTAAATTCTTGGCGGAAAGAAATGGTGATTCATTCTCAATTGATGGATCCACAATAAGTGGACGACATGTTGGTCCTTCATACAGGTCGCTTGCAATGGCTATGCTGACTAGGACATCAAGTTCTGGAAAATATATGATATTTAAGGAGTTGAGGGAGTCAACAAAACCAAACAATAACAAATTTTCAAGAAATAAATCCAAAATAAAGACCTGCAGCTGTAGTAACCAACTGTCTCCAGCTAACATGATGCTCACAGAAGCGCCCGATCAACCTCTGCATGATGTTTTTCAACTTGGACTCTTTCTCAGATTCAGCTTCTGAGAGCTCCCGAAGACAATCCTTAATAACAGGAGTCCAGTAACGAGAAAAACCCTGGAAATATAAAATAAAAACTACATTCAAGTAACATTCTTATAACTGAATATATAAATGCATGCCAAATTTTAAAGGCGGTATCAATAACAAAAACATAGTTACTAATGATGTGCAACAGGTAGGTTCATACAATCTCAGGCCATTAGATCTACCTTTTTGGATGATTGTAGCTCATAATCACGAGGGAGACTCCCACACAAACTTTCGGGTACTTCAAGAAGATAAGATTCCTTCCCAACAGTAACGTAATTGATCTAGACAAGATCATAAAGACAGAATTAGTATGGTGAACTCACAGAATTATTCTTAGCAATGAATCATTTTGAGCAAGTAATCTCACTGATGGATCTTCAAGTAGTTCTCTTTGTTCCTTCAAGTGCTTTTTCAGACTCAATTCAATATCTGCAACGGTTTTGCAAGCCATGTCGTATTCATTATCAGCCCCTTCCCGAGGGATAATACGCCCTGAATTTTTTGCCTCTATCCAATCAAAAGCATCCTTGAACTGCCTAAAAATTGCAGAAACATCTGGAAGATCTTCACCTGTATATAATTAGCAACTATTCATGTTAGATAGCAGATAATGATTATGAAATTTGAAATAATCATCAATTGTACCAGGTGTTAGTAAGCGATGCAGCAGCCTAGAATCAGTATTTTCCAGAATGGCATGTAGTGAAGAGCATGCATTTATAACTAAATCACAGCCACTGAGAACCATTATGAACTCTTGAAGTTGTTTCTTGCCTGCATCCTCATAGAGAACCACTTTACTCGAATTCCTACCATTAGCTTCACTGTTTCATATCAAATTAGTGAACATTAATGACACGGTTGTAATATTGATAAATACTGGGTTCATTATTTTGGTAAATTACCTGCAAGAAAAAATGTGTGCAAGCAACCGCTCCATGTCTGGAAGTATGGACAACTCTTTACGAAATTCAAGTGCAAGAGATAGATTAACTCCCTGCAATAAACTGTATCAGAAACATTGTATACATCTGTACGCTTTACAAGAATGGACAACGAAGATCGAAAAAACTGGTGAATTTAGATAACCTTCACACCAGCTACAGCTTCCTGGCGTTCCCTGATTAAGTTTATGTCATATAGAGGTCTAGCAAGCCATGCTTTAAGCAACCGCTTCCCAAATGCCGTCACACAACGGTTTAGTTGGTCATATAATGTCCTGCATTGACGAAAATAACAACTTTAAGAGGATTAACCAGCTAGTAAATGCCGTGTAGCATGACCGGTCAGTGTTGCCGGTGATCAATGTTTTGTGAACCAACTACTAAACGCAAGTAATCGAGGTGGCAAGATGGGCAGGTGGGCAGAATGGTTTTGTGAACCATCTCTAAACAGTCCGGGTAGGCTTGACCCACAAACACTTTTTGTCAATTTTTAATTTTTCAAAACTAATTTAATTTATTTTTATGATTACAGAAACAGTAGTACCCCAAGGTCACATGGATTAAAAATAGACTTCGAGCAACTCAACCCATCCGACCCATTTATCTACGCTTTTTAGTTTGACCTGTTTGAGATAAAAGACAACCAAAATTGATCCATAAGAAATAAATTGGGCAGGACTTGCCACCTCTGGTGAAAGAGATGATCTGCAGAAGGTACCCTTTAGAGTCTCCATTTACACTGTTCTCAAACACTTCAAGGTTTTCTAGAGCCGTTGCATCAAGAATCATATTCGGCTTTGTGGTGAAATCACTGGTTCCAGAACATTGAAGTAGCTCAAACTTTGCAAACCGAAGCAATGACTCGTCCAGGAAGGCCTTTTTCAGGTAGAATAGAGTGCCCCCAAGGGCTGAGAGAGCATAGCTACCAATTTCTCCTGCAGTAATTAGCTTAGAAAGAACTTCTGGTAAGTAATCCTTAATAGCAGATGATGTGGATTCATTTGAAGACGATGAAACTGAATGATTACTGATACGCTGGTAAATCTCCTTGATTTCATGGATAGTTTTCTCAGAATCCCAGAATTCTGCGAGCGGCACCAATTCATTTACAAGGGGCTTTCTTGTTTGCCTCAGAAGTACTTTTTCAGTTTCTGGGCTGAGCAACTTGATAGGTTTTATGATTTCCACCGGTCTTAGTTGAGACAATAAACAGCTCAATGCACTGCACTCTGAATCATCTTTAAACTGTAAAACAAAAGCATCATTTTCATGTACAACTTTTCCTTCACATCTCGTAGTGATTATCAAACTTTTGTAGAGATGGAAGTTTTGACCCAATTACTTATGGAAGGGTTGCTTCATGTAGTCTTATATCCCTAACGGGTCAAACAATTAATGGAAAAATAGCAAAAACAGAAACAGCTCAAGCGAATCAAAAGCTTCCCGGAGCGATTTGTGTTTTTTCAATTCGTAACACCTTCTAAATCATTTCTATCAGAAAACTAGATGCAGCTTTTGTAATCATGTTTGCAAACTAATTATTCACAAAAAACTTAAAGTTATGTGGAAAAAGTGTCTCTGAGCATCCAACCCAACTGATTTGACCCAACCAGATCAGTTTTGACCTTTAATCTTCTATGGTGAATGCTATAAAGTCTGAAAAAGTAAAGGTGGAAAATTTATACAAAAGCAAAAACAAAAGTAACACATGAACTCAAACTTTGGATGTAGTTCACCTCTCCAATGATGATCTTGCTTGTAGCAACATCGGCTACACAAACACCATATGTTCTATCATTTTGTTCGTTTCCTGATGCTTGATAGCATTCAGAAATCGCAAACAAGTAGGAAGCATCAGGATGAGCTGACATCATTTCTCCATCAGTTAATGTTCCTTTGGTGATTACCGCACATATTTCACGTTTCACAACCTAAACACAGGAACAAGATGTAAACAACCGGAAATCAATAGCCATGTGATGTCATTCAAGAAGCTGTAATATACTGGTGTTTAATTACCTTATCTTTAGTGCCGTACTGTTTGCGACGCTTGTCAAGCTGTTCAGGTGTCTCTGTCTGCTCTATAACTAGAACACGGTAACCCTGCTCCATCACAGCAATTTAAATAAATATTTTCCACAATGATATATCATGAGCTAAATAAAATTAAAGTAATCAATGGTAAAAATATTACCTTGCGGGCTAACTTCTCTACATTCGATTCAAAGTTCTTCTCTGGAAATCCACAATGTGGCTGGTCACCCTGAGAACAATCGTCAAGAGCGTTAATTTCACCCAACCTCCTAATACCAAAAGGTCGTTGTTTTATCATTTGAACTATATGCTATCATAGTATCATTTAACTTAAAACTATACCATTTCATCAAACTAAAAGCAGCTTTTTCCCATAAATAATAGAGTAAAAGAAACAAGAGAAACCTCATGAATGTCAAGATAAAACAGACAAGGTTTTCCAGATAGACGCCCCAAGAAGAAGAGATATACCCTTTGATTTACTAAACATGGAAAAGAGTTTTCATTTCCAGCAAGCCAAATTAAAACATGCATCAAGTGTGGTTTATCGTCCAAAAAAAAGAACAATTAATAAATTTTAAAATCTGAAAAATAGAATGATTGACCAAAAGACCAAAAGTAAAATGGTGAACACATTTTTACCTTCATATACTGCAAATCAAGTTCTTTTGCTCCAACATGTGCATCCATTTCAAAGAGCTCGTAAAACTTTCCCATCTGGTAGGTAACATGCAGTTAGCAGACATCTACGAAAAGATACTTGATAACATATCGTATCCTCATTTGATAGATAAATTACCTTGAAAAATAAAACCTTATCCATATGATTCGCCTTGAACTCCCACCATTGCCTCTATATTTAAACAAAAGCAGAGCACTTCAATCACTAGTATATTGCAATACAAATAAATCCCTATGTAAGTTGTCACTCAAAATACCAAAAACCTATTACCTGGCCACCCGTTAGTTTATTCAGGAAATCAGGAGGCAGGTACAGAGTTCTTGGATCGTAACCATCATCTCCAGGGGATCTCCTCTTGGAGTCCTTCCGGTTCCTGCTCAATAAAAAGCCTCAGTAAAAACTTAGAAACATATCACCAAAAACAAGACCAGGAAAAGCAGAAACTAAGCTTCAATCCGGTATAAAGAGGAGGGAAGGGTTTGTATGAAATTATCTTCACAACTACTAATCTACTATAATACTTTACCGGTAATACAAACACATAGCTAAATTTGTCGACTTCTACGCTAAATCTAATATAAAGGCATTCTAGATAAGGCATGTCGTATACATGTATATGGCAATTTGTTTTAACAATGGGGAATCAATAACTCTAATAACATACAATAAAGATATTTAAAAACCCGACAAAATTCTCAAGTACTCACTTTCCAAGAAATTTAAATTTCTCTTCTTCTCGCAAGGCAAATTTGTCCGCTTTATCACCAACTAAAGCATTGTTACCTACAATAGTAGATACCTTCACACCTGCAGCTAAACATTAACCCCCTCATCATTTATAAAATCATACAATACCCAATTCAAAAACAACTAAATTATCTAAAAATACTCATTACTTACAATTATCCTTATTCTTAGTAGCCTCCAAAATGCACCGGCTTATCGGAGACTCACTCTTAATCTTCTTAACCGAATCCGAATTCAATTTCACTCCCGACCCCTTTCGTTTCTTAGATTCCATCTTCTTAACATCTTCTTCTTCTTCTTCCTCATCAACCAAACCCAAATCCTCCATATCATCATCATCAACAACATCCTTATCAACCTTCATTTCCCAATCATCATCATCATCACTCTCATCATCAACAACATCCTTATCAACCTTCATTTCCCAATCATCATCATCTCTATCCTTACCCTCATTCCCCTCACCGTCCTCAATCGAAAAGCGTCTTAATCGCCGAAACCGTTTCGCCTTTTCCTGCTTCAAAATCTCAACTTTCTCCTTGGATAAATCCAAAAGCTCCTCTTCAGAATCATCATACTGAACCAAATGCTTAGATACACTCTTATCAAAGGACTTAACATAACCTTCGTACCAGATTTTATCAAGTGGCCAGTAAACCCTAATTCTTCGATTAACTACTTCTTCTCCGTAGCTCGGGTTTTTCGGAGATTGGCCAATAACTAAGGGAAGCTTTTTAGTGATTTTGGGTTGGATTGGGGATGGGGAACTAGGGTTAGGGTTTGATTTAGGGTTAGATTGAATAGGGGATGGAGATTGGGATTGAGATGGTGAGGGTGATTTTGTGAAGAAAGATGTGATTTGACGTTGTGGATTTACTAACGGTGATCGGCCGTTGGATGGTCGCCGGAATGCCATTTTAATGGATTAAGAAACAAATGTGAGTGTGAGCAGTGTTAGGTTAGTGATATGTATATGTATAAAGTATGTAGGTGTGTAATAAGGCGGGAATCAGTGAGATACGGGGGGCCGGGGACATCAAACTTTGGCGGGAAGTGGGTAGTGTGGAGAGGCCCTGACGAATTTGTTTTGTTTGAGAAAATATGCTGGCGAACACTAGAGCCCGGTATTATTGACATGATTCATGACTAAAGTTTAGGTCAAATTCGATCTTGTGCCATTTCAATATATCTTTTAGAGTAAAGTGCAATTTTGGTCCTTGAGTTATTACTACTTTTGCAACTATAGTCTATTTCATTTATTTTTTTGCTAGTGGTCCTTGAGTTTGTGATTTCATTGCAAATGTGGTCCAAACGCTAACATCTGTTAGATTTGGGACGTTAAGTGGTCATGTGACTAAAACGTGATGGGCAAAAACGTAATAAGCCACCCCACCACCCCTCTTTAAAACCCCCCTCAATATATAAGAATGGGTTCACATAACTAAACACAACACACACATACAAAACCAGAGACAGGAAGAGAAGTAAAAAAAGGGAAAACATAAGGAAGATACATGTCAGAATTCAAACCTACCCTGCAAATCCAATAATGTTTCTGTTTTTACATCAAAATCAAGGGGAAAAAAAGGATGGCCGTGAACCACCATAATCCGATTCCACCGTCGGATTAGAAACTCATCACCACCACCCGACGAGAAACCCACCACCACCATCCGACGAGAAACCCACCACCACCACCTCCACCGTCTTCATAACAAAAATGAACACAATTGCAGAAGTCAAAATCCCTAAATTTGACCCGTAAAAGTCAAAAGGGTAAAAATGTACTGTATTTGACAAGAA
>JAOXNX010000019.1:23912624-23928718 GCA_028566075.1 Solidago caesia
GGTGAAACCACTCCCTCCCCCAGCAATCCCAATGGTAAAGGTTAATTATTAAATACAAGTAAATTAAGTTAAAAGAAAAAAAAAAGGAAAATGATAACGAACGACTGTCAGTAACAACTTATTATATGTTTAAAAAGTAGTACTTTATATATTAAAAACCATCCCTTGAATTTCATAACAGCAAAGTACAAATTTCAATGTACTCAATTAGTTTTTACTGTCAGTAACAAAACCAAAAAAAAAAAAAAAATACAAGTAAATTGTTCTAGACTTAGTAAATGATAGATGGAAGAAAGAGATGTTATACTTACAAATAATATACAAACAAAAATTCATAAATACATCTTTTATCAATCAAATCAAGTTAATTTTTATTTTTCTTTTTTCTCTCTCTTTATTCATTGGTTCATGTCACTTACTATATGTGTTTGTAAACTTTTATTTGTATATTGTTTGTAACTGTAGCATTTCTTTGGAAAAAAAAGGTTCTATTTAATCTTTGTGCGGAATAAATAATGATACCTAACTGATTTTACAAGTATTAATATAAATTTAAATTATTATATGTGTATGATACAAGATCGAGATCCTTTAAAGTTAGAATTTCAACTTGAATTAATCAAAAGGCTTCAAGTATGATTAAGGAGTTACCAACAAATATAAATAAAAACATGTTATTTAAAACTTTCACAATTTATAACCTGAGATAATTTAATAAGAGTTTTGACTTTCGAGAATTTTATTCCAAGGGTTTGTTTTAAAGTTACCTTTATAAATATCAAAGATGGTTTGGTAGGTCCAAAACTTGTGAAAGCAGATGGTGTTTGTTGGAACTTATTTCATTTAATGAGTAATGTCGTTATACAACAAGTTATATAAAAGAATGACTTAATTAAAAATGTCACAATTTTTAGAATCAAGTGATTAATTTTTAATATTAATTTGTTTTTCAGGAGATACACAAACAACAATATTGTTTAATTTACACCGACAATATTTATTATGGCATACACTGTATCCAGACAAACTTAATGACAGGCATATGATTCACTTTCTTGGGATTTCTTATTCAAAATTCTTGAGGCAATGGGATTTGGTCAAAGGTGGATCGGGTGGATTAGGGGGTATCTTTATTTGGCTAGAACGTCTATTCTCATCAATGGCAGTCCTACAAAGGAATTTGATATTAGGAGAGGGTTGCGTCAAGGTGATCCCATGACATCTTTTTTTATTCATTATCCCCATGGAGGGTTTAAATGTAGCTTTGAACAGGTTGGTTTCTGATGGCTCTCTCACTTGTGCTCAGGTACATGGTATTCCCCTTTCTCATCTTTTTTACTCTAACGATGCTATGATTCTTTTTGATTGGTCCTCGATTAATTCCAATGTTATTCGTTCTTTGAAGTCTTTCTATTTAGTTTTGGGTTTGAAGATCAACTATCTCAAATTCTCTTTTTTGGTGTTGGAGTCTGTCAGTCTGATGTTGATAGGATGGCCGCGATATAGGCAGAAAACAACATTTTTCGATAATCAAGACATCATCAATCATACCCAAACCCTATTTCCAGAAATGAACCAACAATTGACAACAAAATGGTCAACAATAGATGAGGAATACGATCAATACCTGTTGGGATAATTAAAGGCACGAAAGCTACACACAATTATTCTCAAACAACCCCAAGTCGGCTTAGAAATGCAAGGGGAATTACCAAGGCTTGATGGTGGCTACATTTTGAGTTTAGAAACTGAAATTATAGTGATTAAGGAGCCCTAATCACTTTAATACAGCAGATGGAAGTTTCCAAGGTGTCCAGTTAAGCCCCTCAAGATTCAATAACGACAATATAGCATCCTTTAACAACAATTAACACTCTGGGAACACAAACGGCTTTAACAACATAAATGACATACATTAATCCACGTAATTGACGGTATGACTCAATTTAATCCACATATTTAATTACACCTAATCCACGTCACACATAATTATCGACTCATCAATTCTCCACATTAAACACACTTAACAGAAAGCTAAGTTTGACTAACTGCGAAGTCAACAATAACTAGAAAAAGATTTAAGATGTTACACTTTCATTTACAATGGAGGTGGCATCACTATTATGAACCCGGATTCTTTATGGGTCAAATTCGTCAAGGTTATTCATGGAGATAGCTCTTTAGTCGACTTTAGTGGCAAAGGAAACCCTTGGGCTCGAATGTGCAAATCTTTCAAATATGTTCATGACAATACTTCTATACCCCTAAAAAATGCTACTAAAAGGTAGGTGTGGGATGGTTCTTCTATCAAGTTTTGGACGGATGATTGGTTAGAAGGTGGTTCACTTGCTATTAGATTCCCGCGTATGTATTATGCCCTTGAAAACGAAAAGGCTTGCACTTTATCCAGCAGGTATGTGGGATCGGATTGAGACATGATCGTGGAGGAGAGCTATTAGAAGTGGTAGAGAATCGGCCCAGTTTGGCGAGTTACTCAACAGCATTTGTGATGTGCAACTTAATACCGGAAGGACAAGTGGTATTGGAATTATCGAGGTGAATTGAAAATCTCTTTCTAGTTTCTAATTTTCGACATGCACATGACAGCCTTATTTTACCTGCTCAGCAAAATTCCAAGCCTTGGAACCGTTACATTCCTAAAAAGGTAAACATTTTTGTTTGGCATTTGTTGCGTGCTCATCCTCCTTCTCGCATTTGTTGGTCCGGATCGTTTAATGGTTTAATTAAAACACTAAGCAACAACGAAATTGAAAATTAAGAACACAAATTAATTTTCAATGGAATTCTTTTATTGATTAAATAATCAAAGAATGAGAAGAAATAATGCGGAATAAAGGATTAAATAACTTGTATTAATCCTACTTACTTCTCATTGACTACAGATTTCACTCACAGAAATCCAATAAGTTCTTACACAAAGAACTGCTGATAGAATCAGCTGATGGATAATATTTAGAACACAGAGTTGCTAAATATTATTCTAGATTAATTCGACCTTTTTAATGTAAATCCACTGTTTAATAAAGAGGATATGAACCCCTTTATATAGGTAGTATGCAAATGTTTGTATTGGGAAGAGATAGTATACTTGTCGCAATATTATTGGACCAGTATACTATTCCTCGTACTAGTTGTCGGACCTACTAATATGTCATGAAGTGACATATTAGATATTTTGGTCAGGTCTTTGTTTGTTTTGTCTGAACTTATCAGCAACAAAGGAAGACTTCAAGAATGTTGATACTTTAAATTCTTCTAAGTCTTTTTCTGTGAGTCTTTATCATCAGCAAGTATCTGTAGAACTTCTGCTGATGAATCTTCGATTGTATCTTCAATGGATCTTTAGTTTTCAAAGTTAATTCCACTAACTGTTGATGACTCTTTCATCACCTGTTTTCTTCGAATTCAGCTGACAGTTTATACTTTGATTTATTGATGATAAGTCATAACTGCTGATAGACATACTTAGCAGTTATTTTTAACTTATTAAATTCTTAAGTCCCCCTTTTGGGACTTACAACATTAATCTTGCTCTGCGTGGCATCCCAAACATTGCACTGACTTGCCCGATTTGCTCTGCGGGATTGGATATTGCTGGACATACATTTCGTGATTGCTACATAACCCGTGATATTAGGTCGTTACTAGCTCGCTACCTGCTTGTGATCCAGCAGATATGCGATCATGGGTTGATAACCTTTATTGTCTTCCTACATATAAATTGATTATCCATGGGATTTTATCGATTTGGTGGTAGTCTATTTGGAAAAACATAAACAAGGCGGCTTTTTCCTCAGATCGAGATGATAGTTTGGGGATTTTTCGTACGGTTGTTTCTCTTTCTCTCCTTTGGTTTTCTACACGTTCTAATAAGTTTAGTTTCTTGTGGCCTTTGTGACACATTAGCCCGTCTTATATGATGTAATTCTATTGTTCTTCGGCATCTTGCCGAAGTTTTGAGTTGTTCAAAAAAATGACTAAACAAACAAACATGTCCTTACTTAGCAAATTACTACCTTCAATGTATATTTTTTTTATAAAGCTTTAGAACTATAATTATAATGAAGATTAGTTTATAAAAATATTTGCTACTTTAATATAATTGAAAGTGAAATTGAATTCAATTAATATAGTAGAACATACCATACGAATTAATTATTAGACCAGAGTAATTTAGTTAAGGTTTAAACGTTTTATCCAAGTTGATCGATTTTTATTAACATATGAAAAATGATAAATGTGACTAATTTGGTAAACCTACAAATATGCAATAGGGTGTTGATTCATAACATATCAAAGATGAAAAGAAAAAGAATGATAAGAGGGGAGGGAGTGGGACGCGGGGTTGGTTTGGGGTTGGTTGGGGCCAAACAAGCACACCGCCGCCGCCAATTTTGGTGTTTGGGGTTGGTTGATCGGGGTAGAAGCCCGGTTGGAGTGAAGAGGGGTAGGTGGGAATTTTGACTATATTTATATGTGTGTGTACATGTGTCTGTGTGTATATATATGTGTGTCTCTCTCTGTGTATCTATCTATCCTATAACTAAAAGAGGGGGCTTTTTCTACACTTGGCACTACAATGACCCTTCTTGGAGTTATTTTCCCTCCTAAACTTTTTCACTATATGCATTCTATTTTTTTTATAATAAATTTAATTAATACTAATTAACTAAAAATTTATTATATATATTTCCATCAATACAAAGTGTTTCAATATCTTTTTCTTTGGATTGTTTTTTTGTTTCATTTTATGTTTTGAATGTTATTGTTTTTAATACTTTTAGATGATTTTATTTTGCTGTTCGACTGTTATTCTTTTTAACTTTTGAACCAAATCTACACATACTTTGAATCTACCCGTCCATCGGACGGGACTGAAGACTAGTATATATATATATAGAATAGGATATAGCATATACATCAAATAGATCTTCAATGTCGATTTGAACGGCTTTCATCTTCCGGTTCGCAACATCTTGCTGTTTACAGAAAATAAATATAAAAAAATAATTTTTAGAATTAAAAAAAAAAAACAAAAAACAAACATAAATAGATATAGAATATAGAGGTATATTGTATATGACTATAAGTATATATAAAGGAACATACAAGAATATGAATGTATTTAGCTTCGCCGTCTGCATCGGCGAAGTTTTGAAGGAAGTCTTTGGCGAGATCTGTTGAATATATATATAAAAAATGTAACGTATGAATTATAAATAAAAATCAAAAAGAAATAACTAGGCAGGAATAGGGTTTGAAATGAAGATATGATAATACCTTTGTCACGAGTGAAATCGAGGTCCGTCATTGTGCCGCCGGTTACGGTGGTTCGGTGATCGGAAAATTGAGAAGTAAAAACGCACAGAGTGGAAAGAGAGTGTGTGGATTGCGAGGGAAAATGGAGATGAAATTGGCGCCTAAATGGGAGTGTTGTGTGAAGGATAGGTTTTTGGCGGGAAATAAGTGAGAGGGAGAAGCGGGGACCGGTGAAGTTGGACTTCGGCCCAATAAATATAAGTGGGTTACGGACTTACGGTCATGATCTTAAAGCCCATGGTCCATTAAAGAATATTTTGTATGCTATGAATCTAGGCAATGATCCGTACACTACTAATTTTTAGCCGTACATCACTAAATATGTTTTAAGTTACTCTACTGTACAACACCTTCAAGATGTTTAATGATGTACGGGATCTATGATAAGATGAGAAGAAAAAAAACAATGTATTGTATTTAACGTCTTGACTTAGAATATTTCTTTTTCAATCATGTATTTTTATTTATTTATTTATTTTGGTTCAGTGTACTATCAAATACTCCCTCCGTCCTATTATACGTGTACTGTTTTGATTTTTCAAAGTTTAAAGATAAACTTTGACCTTAATAATTTTTATTTATGTTATATAGTATTTGATGGACATTATACCAATAAAAACACATTTAAAATTCAATCCATTCATATAATTTTCATCAAATATTATATTACATAAATAAAAATATTTAAGGTCAAAGTTTAAGAAGATAGACTTTGAAAAATCAAACAGGACACATAAAATGAGACGGAAGGAGTAGTTATAAAGTGTAACTAGACTTTTTAAAATCATGTATTTGCATCTTTTTACTTTTTTATAAATCTTAAAATAACAACTGAATAGTTTAAAAGAATTATGCGAAATTTGTAGATTTTTCAAAACTAAAAGTACGGTAATCTAATTGAATAAAAAAAATACATGATTTTTTTGAGTAATGAAATACCTCGATGAATTTTATACCAACAACAATGTAGAGTTAAGTACAAGGAATGTGACTGTTTATCACTTTCATTTATATACATGATATGTCACGCATATGTTACACGTTTAACTTAGCAAACACATAAGACATCATAACATATTAGGCCTAACCAACTAAGTGGGAAAACTAATATGAAATGTAGAACACAAAAGCACAATCCCAGCCATGCCACACCAACATCAAGTAATGATTAGTCTCCAACCATGATATCTTTTGGCAACTTCCAATCTTCCGGCACCCGTGCCACCTTGTTAGTATTACGGAACTTCAAGGAGAGCAATTCGAGTCTAACAGTATCCCAATATTATTTCACCTAGTTGGGCAGCTAGTCTTTTATCTTTGGGAAACATGTGCAGGTTTCTTTCTTGCCAAATATAGTACGTAGCAGCAGCAACCACGAGCTTACCAAGAACATTTGTCACTGTCTTCGATTTAGCAACAGGTAATAGCCAGTCCATAACTTCAGTCCACTTCGAGTTAACAGTTTGCATATTTGCCAAATTTCTAACTTTGTTCCATACTTGTGAGGAATATGCACACTTAAAGAAGAGAGGATCATGAGAGTCAGGGCCTGTTTGACACAATGAACAACAAAGTAAATTAAGGTTAGTTAAGCCACCCACGTCCCAAAGGCGCACCCGGTCATGTGTTTTCAACTTCTTCCTCATAACAGGCCATAAGTAATATGCATGTCGAGGGATACAATACGAGTGCCACACTATATCAACCCATGGAACCAATTGTTGCTTATGTCTGATCGTATCCCAAATATTGGTAGTCGAGTATGCAATCTCTCTACCATTATCATCACACCAAATCAGCTTATCCGGTTGTTCACACCAAAAAAATACATGATTAAAAGCGAAGATTTTGAGTAAGTACATTACATTATCTGAAAATTATTTGGGTGGATCGATTTGATCCAATTTAATAAATTTAATTGGTTTTCGGTTTCATAAATATAGATGTGCATCATCTGAAATTCTGAATTAACTCAAAAGTTGAACCAGCCGAACCAAATTACTATTCAGTTTTTTCTTTGATTTCATAAAGAAATCACTTTGGCTCGTATGGCATTGGGACATTGTCATGCGATATCAACAACCTTTATGTGTCTTATTGCATTGTGGAACTATAAGTAAAATGTTGATATGGTTTTAGGCTTGGAGTTTTGTTCATAGACACATAAATGAGAAAAGAATTGCTATCTATTAATATTTAACCTCTTTGGAAACATTCGGTTATAAATATTCTTCATTTAGAAATGTACTTCCCTATTTAAATTCATTAAGCTTTTATTGTTTATAGTATTTACGTACCCAAAAGCAAAATTTACCAAATTGGTGAATAGTGTTTGGTTTTTCATGTTGGGTACTAAAGAAAAGAGAAAATGAATCAACATATCCTAAACAAATACTCTCTCCGTCCCAAAATAACCGTTTATTTAAAAAACCATAAAGTTTTGGATAACACCTAATTACGTTTGGTTCAAAGATTTCAATAGGATTTGATGAAAATGAATTTGGATTTACTTCCTTTCCTTGTCTTGTTAGTTTTGGGTCAGATTGGCCTACAATCTAATATGAGCCCGACCCATAATCCCCATTAAAGAATTCGTCATTTGAACCATTCAAATAAACCAATTCATTTTAGTATAGTCGTATCCAGTTATGTTTAAGACGGTCAATTCAAGTCCCAATTGGCAATTGGGGCAAACGTGTAGAGTATGCAGGTGTGGATCATTAGAATAAAAGAAAAGAAACTAAATGAATTCATTTTTATTCTTTTACATTAAAACAAAAATGAGAATCCAAAAGTTATTCTATCGAAGTTCTTAGACTTGTGACCCCAAATAAACCACACTTTGTCATATTTGCAACAGGGTGACACCAAAATTTGCTGAACTATCTATACGTAACACAATGATACAACATGTGATGCGGGGACCTTTTGTACTTCCAACATGCTTACCCAAAACATGCAAAGGATATTGCCGGCCAGGTCTGATAGCTTTGACCCAGTTATGTAATCATCATTTGCTAAGAAGAGACTGTTTCTTGGTCCATGGTCCTAGCCAATTTTGCTTGTACAAGTCTATCTAGGATCGCAGGCTCTAGGGGACTAGGGTCAAGACAACGTTCTGCAGCAGCAACTATTACCTGTTCAACAGAGATGTTAATGTTAACTTTAACTAATCGTCGGTATAACACATTAAATTTCTGAAGCGTAGGGAAGGTTAAAAGAAGAGTAGCAATAAAGCATGATTCAAATACAAACTTTCTCACATCATATTTTAGTGTAAATAGAGAAGGCAATTTGACCCATTTATTTTGAATTGGTCGATTTAGGTGGTGTTTGGCTAAAGGGGGACGGGGTCACACACGTTAAAGGTTGTTCAAAGTCCCTACTTATATTGCATATTTGCATACGACCTCCTAAATCGTTTTTGTACAAAAATTCAGATCACTATTGTTGACAATAATATTTTTGTAATCATAGTTGACATTAGTTACTTACAGTAAAAGTTTAATACTGGGAATAAAAAGTGTTTGTGGGTTAACTGCTAACCTCATCAAGTAGAAATTCAACAGCAGCTTCATCTTCAGCACTGTCTTTGAGTGTAATTCTTAGGTATTGCATGTCCAACTGAATTTGTTGGAATCCACTCCGATTAAAAGTATGCAGCCTAACAAACTCTTGCAAACTTTTTAGGCAAAGTTTCACAATATTCATCACAACAGATTCCTGCATCACAGGCAATTCTTAAATCACAGATACTCAATTACCGTACCAACTGTTCGTAAATGGAATAATAATAGAATCACACCTGTGTATGTTCAACTTTTGTGAAGATTTCCATTTTTTGTTTAAACAACTTTGCTAGATGGGTTTCTAGAAGCTGACTCCGAGCCTTGTTAGTGTTTGAACGGTTATCTCTTAATGCATTGCTGCGTGAAGAACTTGTGCTTCCATTACTCTCAGTGCGAGAATGTTTACGGACAAGTCCATGAGGTAAAATCTGTTTCACTTCACTTCCTACAGCTCTCAACTGCCACAACATAAATTAAGTCACATTTGTTATACATTCAGAAACTTGTACTATACTGATACAATAAAAGATAATATTAGCCATATATTCAGATGTGCAACATGTAAAAAAAGGTGCTAAAAAATAAAGACCAGGTGAAAATCCATACCTCTTGAAGAAACAAATCAACGAACATATGAACTTCTCTTGGTTCTTTATGCTAAAGAATATAAGATATTGGTCAACAATTAAAAAATATTTATATCTAATCACACAGAAAGCACATTCAGTTTTTGCACATATCAAGGTGTAAAACCGTACAAACCTTGATCCAATTTGGTGTTGTGAGCCTCTTCCTCAGAAGAACAGATATTCTTTGGGTTCTCATATTAATATACTGTAATGAAAATTCCAATTAATTTATAAAACGAGAAAAAAAAAGTATATCAGGAAACTTGATTACAAGATACATACACGTAGCAGGAACTTTTCCCCAGCTGACTTGAAGGTGTGACGGACTTCAGCAGGAACAAAAACTGGACCACCACCCGAGAATGAAGAGCGGATTTCCTGAAAAGTAATAGGCAAAATTTGAAAGAATGCCTAAATGTCTAGAAAGAGAAAACAACACACTTGGAAAATAAATGCAAAGCTATAAAATTAGAAGTGGCACACTGGACGTGTTGGGCAGGTTGGGTAATAAGTAAAATGAGTTCGGGTTAGGATACCCAGAACAGCTTTGTCCAAAATAAGTAATCATCTTTTTATTAATAACTCGTGCCAAATATGAATACAAAAACTATATTACTTCAAAAGAATAATCTTATAATTTGAACCAGAATGATTTAGGATAACCAGAATGATTTAGGATGTTTTATGCATTATTAATACACTTTAGATGACTTGTGATTGAACAGTTCAACCCATTTGACCATCTTCCTTTGTAACTTATTTTTTTAAATTACCCATTTGGCTATTATAGATTAAAAAAAAAACCCAAATCAACCCATTCATAAGTAAACACATCGAGATTGCCACCTCTAAATAAAACATAACATCAGTTCTTGCCTCGGTAAGTTTTGAAATGGCATCTCGTTCAATGAAAACAGATAGTTCGGCTATCACAAGTACAAGCCCAGCAGGAACTTTATCGGCTTGAAATCTTTCTGTTAAAGCCTGCTCTTGTGCCGTGGGAACATATTTTCCAGAGAGGGAGAGTAACTGATCATTAAGTTGTCTAAAGAAAGACTGAAACCCTTCTTGTACCCAACTAATAATTGTGCTCCTTAACTTCAGTATTAATCCCAAATCTTCATCAAGAAGATACCGGATATCCTGCAGATTAAAAATTATGAAATAGTAAGAAAAAAAAAACACTTTCTTGATCAAATGAAAGTGGATGAATCATGATTTACCAATAACACTTTTGTACTGCCTTGAATTAAAGCTTTTCTGCTGGCATCAAGAGCAGCCTGCAAAGGATACTCTTCTTCTGTGCCATCCTTTTGAATTTGCAGAAGAGTGTCTGACAGTTCAAACAGACTTTAATCAGAAATTTAACATTACATTTCAGATCTACAAGCATGCAGGTGAATGATGTGATGTGAACCCACTGTTTTTGTCCTTGTTCACATTTAAATTGTATGATTCTAGGACTTTAAGTGCTTGTAAAGGTGGCGCGTGGGTCAGTTTGTGTAACAGGTCAAAATGGGCTCAGGTTGAAATGGGTCATTTTCAGCACATATTCAAACGGGTCAGGAAGGTTTAGTTGAACGAAAACACTTTTTTGCCATTTTTAATGATTTAATCAAAATTACAAACGCGGTATTATTACAATAATAATCTAATCTTTGAACAAAACGATGTTGTATGCACCAAAATAGATTTCGGACCTTTGAACCGGTTTGACCCATTTGAGATTGCCACCTCTACTTGTTTGTTTCAGGGAAAGAGAAAGACTAACCAGATATTTCATGAAGAAGATGAGAAAATGCACTAGTGACGTACTGCTTCAGAGCAACATGGGCAGCCTGGAACCATGGGAAATTCAATCAAGATAGGTACCCATTACACAGTATCAGTAAGTTTTCAACTTAGCCATTAGGTTGAAATAAACATGATAAAGAACACCATTGAAGTAGGAGGATGACAACCTCAAAAGCAAAATCTTGTAGACCAGCCTCTGGTAAGACTTCGTCGATCGAGAGGACATCAGTCCAAATAAATCCTGTAAAAAGGAAAATCAAATCTGACATGAGAAATTTAAAACAAGTATATAACATCTTTTTGGAAAGATTTTGGTAATACAAGTATCTATAATTCTATAGTAGAAAGAGCCATAGAGGTGACAATTTTGACCATTTATTTATAAATGAGTCGATCACTAACGGGGTCAAATGGATAAATAATAATAATAATAGTTGAAAGAAAAAAAATATTATATTAATAACACAGCTTTTGTAATTATATTGAGCACAATAACTATCCACAAATAAATAAAACTTGTGAACAACAGGGTTTTGAGTCAACCCAACATGACCCAACCTCGGACCCAAAAATGACTGCTTTGACCCATTAACCAACCCATCCATTTTGCCACCTCTAACAATAGTTGATGCCGTTAGGTAGGCATGTTACATACGAAGTCGGTTGGATAGCTTTTCTGAAGAGATCTGTTCTTGTATTTGTTGTTTGGCAGCTTCAAAGTGCCTAACAAAGCAAACACCGATTAGGTATCAGCAACAAAATCTGGTTAGATGTAGATGCTGGCACTAATTGGAAGAACTAACAAGTTGCAAATGCATACCTAGTGGTCAAATCATGCACGAGTTTGACCAACTGCTGCTCTGAATCAGGGAAAATTACATGATAAGCGTGAACTGCTTGCACGAACTCACGTGTGGGAACCTATTCAAGACATTACACAGCTGAAAGAGATCATATATATGATCAAGTGATAACTGAAAACAGTGATGCACGTTCAAAAATTAAAAGGCAAAATTATTATAGTACAAGTCTGTAAAAATTTTCACTCAAAACCTGATGGGGGGTCAGCCAATAATAAGAGGTGGATCATCTTTACAATTACCTCGGGAGTGGGAGAAGTGGAATCAGCTTCACTTCCTGCATTGGTAGATTCATGATGATCTGCAGAACCCATGTTTATCTCTTTAGCAAGATCGAGTTCCCCAAGGAACTGCTCTAGCTTTTCAAGCAGCTTTGATTTCAAGTTTTCAACCTGAAAAAGTAAAGAACCATAGGTACTCAATAAAGCATGAGACCATTATAATTTGTAGACTTCATGTTTGTAGAGCTTCAAAATATGTTAAAAATCCTATTGGGAACTAATTTATATTCCTCTAGAAATGACTATTTCTTTTTCTGATTTGGGGGTACAGTAAGATAGTCCTAGGAGGTCATGAACACATGCACGTATGTGCTCTTCTTTAAACACGGATATTTTGAATCCTATAAAATAATAAGTTAATTTCTTTAACTTTTTGTGTTTCTATCTATTAGGGTGGCAAATCCAACCCATTTACTTATGCTCAGTTTTGGATTCTGTTTATCTCAAACGGGTCAAATGTGGTCACAAAGTATATATTTTATATATATTCAAAGCCCTAAAGTGCTTTATTCAAAACTTGGTTTTACTACTGTAATCACATATAGTTAAAATAAAAATATATAAAAAAAATAAAATTCCACAGTTGACAAAGGAGTTGAAAATGCATTTACCCAAACCAGCCTTTTCAACCATTACCCAGCTCGCTCTTATTCACATCTATTGTCAATGGGTACTCAGCATGTATTACCAACACAATTGATATCCACCGAGGCATAAAAGATACATAAAGTGAAAATATCATAGCATTACATTTGAAGGGTTGAGCCAATGTCTGAACATTGTGCTTTTATAGAAAATAAAGTCATATAACATGATACACTAGGAAAGCACATAAAGCACAAACTTCCGGCTGTCTTGCTAATGATTAGATGCATTGTGCATATATGCACATCATGGGTTGATTATGCTTTCTTGTATCAGTGTATAAATTAAAGTTCATCCCTCATATCAAGTTTACATAATAAATGATTAAAAAACTGCAGAACGAAGCTTTAGAATTATTATTAAGATTGATGATAAAAACAGAGTTACAAACCGGAAAATCCAACTGCTTAAGAAGCATTACAGCCTCTGCTCTTGCTTGTATGGATTCAGAGTCAGAAGAAACCTTATCCTGAAACAAAAACCGGCACAATATGAATTCTTTCTGTTTTCCATTTATTCTTTATCAACAGATAACATACATAGTAGATGTGGCAAGATAGGTAACAGAAAGAAACAGGTTCACCTGAAACACTTCTTTGTCCATTATTTTGTAACAAACAATGACTTGTTATGATTACGAAAATTAAAGTTATCACATTAATAGTCTAAAACTTCAAATAAAAACAACCTGGAAGGTTATATGCATTAAAAATAGGCGTACGGCGAAATTCAATGCATTTCCTTTTAGCTATATTAAATAACCCGTTTGAGATAAAACACGGCCCAAAATCAGCCAATTTGTAAATGAACTGATTTACGTTGCCACCTCTAATATATTCCACCAGAACTAACATAATATCATTATAATGATAAGTTCTATGATACACATGAAACGTTGTAGACGGATATATATAACATCTGAATACTTCTCACTGGTTAAAATTGTTAAAATAAAAACTAAAGTAACAAAGCTTGTACCTGAAGCTTGTTAATAATAACTGACATTACTTCTTCGGAGGCTTTCTTGCAGTCCTGGAATGAGGAGTCCCCATATGCCTAGTGAAATTCAAGAAAAAGAGTATAAAGATAAATGAATGTCGTCAAGTGAGGTCTTACGAGTATCAGATAGAACATATAGAATTGATCCGATCAAACGACGTAAATTAACCTTAAATATTGGCATCGCTCCAGTGTAGAACCTCACTGCATCACCATATGCTTCAGATTTAATACATTTTCCAAGTGTAGTAGGAAGATCGTATATAAACTGCAAAACACAGGATGAAATCTGTGTAACTCAACATGAACAAAGACCAGAATTTGCATAACTTCACATAAGATTAAGACCTATAAGTGCACAGCAAAATGGGATGAATCTATTTTATGAAGATGAAGTTTCTGTTTACTCTAATACCTGAACTTTACGTAACAGATTACGTGTGCGATGTAATTTCTCTATATGCTCTCTCTTTTCAAAGAGTGAAGTATTGACCCCGTCACTTCTCGATTGCACTGACATTATCTGACCAAAGAAATAATCACGAGAGGTAAATTTCAAAACTTTCTTGATTTTTATTAACCTACTTACATTTCCCTTGATAACAGTGTCAACAACATAAAAAAAAACTGTTGCCAATATACCTTATCAAGAAGTTGCTCCATATTTACTTCCATACCAACAATATTATTCTTCATTCTGGCACAAAAAAAAAAAAAAAATTCACATGTCATGCACGAAAAGAGTTCTATAAAATGCCGTCAGGAGAAACTTCGACAAGCATCTCATGGAGGATAAAGGATTCCCAAGATTCTTACCTTTTAATTGTATCGGTTGCACTGATAAACTTGTTATAATTTTCATATACTAACATTTGCAAGTCGGTATCAAGATTCTTGATTTCAGCAGCCATTTCAACATGTCTCTGAAGGAGACCCTCCAGATTCGACTTTTGTACCTAGAAAGTTAGCAGAAACAAAATTATCAAAAGATTACAACTATATGCCACAAAATGACAATGCTGTGTTTAACACATTTTCTTCCTCCAATTGACAGACAATAAATCCTTTAATTAGCTTGCTTTCGAAGTATAAAACTACACAGTCAGAGCTACGGCTCACGTTGGTAACTAACATATCTGCATAATTCATTTTCATCTTAAACAATGTATCCAACTATATCCCCTTTTTTTTCATGCTTCGTGCTAAAAATAACACATTAATAAAAAAGCAAAAATCCACATTTCTAAAAGTAACTAAAAACTTAAATCACAACACATTCCTACATATATAACACTATAATTTTGATACAGTATTAATTAATAATAAATAATAATAATTAATATAAAATGAAAGAAATTAGGGATCTGAGATCATACAAGAAGATTCATATACTGATCAGCATCAAACGACGTCGTATTGATAGTATCAAGCGTCGCAAATCGTGATGTAGAATTGGCGGGAACAGAAGTCTGAGAAGAATCCTGTGAATAAAAACTTGATAACAGATCTCTCGTTCTTTTTACCTTATCATCCACCGGAACATCATCTGCCGCCATTTTTTATATAATATACAGCTGAACTGTTATTGTGTATCTATAATGAGCGAAGTTTGGAAAATCCGGTGATCGGGGCCGGGAACGGAGGTTAGAACAGCGATATGTGAGTCAGGTAGACACTGGGCCTTTTTTCTTGAACCATCTAATTCAATTGAACCCAGTTTGAAATGTTGAATTGTCAAATTGTATCCTTCAACTTTCATATTTTGTTTTCACTTCGACACAACTTTGTTTAGAGGGGTTAATTTAATTTGTCAATATGTAAAGACTAATGACCAAGGAAATAGCCATATATGTGACAACCGTCACCTGATCATTCCGTCCGGTCACGGCTCAGTTCGCCGTCGTCTCTAATAGAACTAAAATTTACCAATTTATGTGTTAATAAATAAATTTTGATCGTATCTTGACGTTCTGTAAT
>JAOXNX010000019.1:23932525-23943235 GCA_028566075.1 Solidago caesia
ATTCTTCCTTCAGGTTTCATCCATTTACATCTTTAGTCCTTGGTCTCAAATCTTTTATCAACAAGCATCCAAACCTGCACACAACACTAATCATGCAATAAGACTAAGTATAAGAAATATGACAATTAGATTATATATTTCAACATATATCAGTCCTCAAATAATTGAAGTGGCTACGACAATGGCTCACGAGTAAAGTTCCCTTTTCACAACATTAACTATTCATGATTACATGTAGACAATAAGTTATATTTTCACGATTCGTCATTAGGAATGGCATTGCTCTAGTCCTCGGATAAGAGTATGAAAAATTTGAAGATATTGTGTAGAAAATAGAGGAACAGATTTATACTAGCGGAGTTAGTTGCTCAAAACCTTAAAACTGATATGTGGTACAAAGTTTTATCTTCATAGATCATGCTTAGTCTTTTAATACATTGTAAAACATACAAAATAAGACCGTCCGGAATGGGGGGCGTTTTTTGCACTTTTTCTCCTCGGGACGCCCCGGAACGCCCCACTTTACCAGCCCAATGGGCGTTTTTGAGCTTAAATTTGCGTGCCACGTTCTATTTGAAACGCTCGTTCCTTTGCTTAATTTTTAGCCCAACGGCTCTATTTTGTACCGAAACCCCACCTTTTTGTCTGCCACTTGAGTACTTTACCACCTTATTAATATATTTTATTTTTAATTTATATTATTTTTATATTAAATGAAGACAATTTTATTTTTATATTATTAATTAAAAGTATAAAATAATTGAAAGTGAAATGCCCCTTTGGGGCTTCCCCACTCCCACAAAAAGTGGGAATGACCCCTTGCCATCTCATACGTCACATGGCGCGAGATGCCTTTATGGGGGGCTTTCTCCACTCCCATTGGTCTTAGAAGGCATAACTTCTATTGCAAATGCCCCAATAGCTATATCAAAAACTATCATGTGACAACAAACTGGAAAGGTGTTCCGTTCAACTTGATTAGATGATGAAGATCTGCCATTTATTCAACGCATATATGAAGTTAATAATGTAAATTGGGTTGGAGTTTAAACTCTAGCATGAAATTTATGATAGTATTATTCATAATTGACTGCAGTTTGATTAAGATATAAATATAAATATACACATTGATATAGATATACTCATTTATAAAATGAACATTCCTTTCTTGTTAGGTCCAAATGGAACCGATCCCGAAAACTATCAAAAGTAGGTACCGGTATCAATCTCATTTGAGATTCAGTACTACTTTTCGGTATCGAGATTTGGGACTTTTCACTCATCCTTAATTTATACATACATAAAAGGGCATTTGAGTGTGATGAAATTTGGCCAAGTTTTATTGTATGAATGAACTTTCAAAACGTTTATTTGATATAAGGAACTTAAAAATTGATAAAGTTTGATGTAAAAGTACTTTGTTAATGTTTGTAATGTGAAGCCCATTCTGAAAAAGGGTTAAAATACTCCAAGAGTCCAAGGTCACTACAATCTAAGCATTCTACTCTTTTTTTTTTTTTTTTAATTAAGATTGTTTAACTGTTGAAACTTGTAGTTTACATCGTTCCTTTTACAAATTACATGTCAAACTCTTAAATTTACAAGTTAAACCCTTAAATTCTATAAACATTCATATCTCCTCTTAAAATATCTTTTGCAGTACACAATTATGTATTGCCTGCGGTACATAAGACTCGCCTGTATAGGGCAGTTTGGAGCCCCCTGCCGTGACCTGCCGCCCATGCATAGGGCCCCGGAGGGCGTTTTGGTTCAAAAAAGGGGCCGAGCCCGGCGTGAATCTTCCGCCTTCTTTCCTTTGCATTGTGAGTGTGTATATATGTGTATATATATATATATATATATATATATATATATATAGTGAAAAGTTATTTTAGGAACCCCTAAAAGGTTAGGAACCTTTAGGAACCCCTTTTTTTAAACTAAATTTCATACATATGCTCGAGCATATGAGTATATGTATGCAAGTCGAGCATATGTATGCAAGTGAGCATATGTATGAAATTATGTTAAAAAAAAGGGTTCTTAAAGGTTCCTAACATTTTAGGGGTTCCTAATATAACATTTCCCTATATATATATATATTTCATCTCTCTTTTAATTTACAGGGGAAAGAAAATGATGGATTATGAAAGTGGAGTGAATGAGTGAGTATGAACAAGGAAGAATTCAGTCAGGAAAGTGGGGGCATTACCAAGAAACACGTGGGCCTAAACTAACTTGGACTTTGGACTATTATTATTGTTATTAAAGAAAAAATATTTTATTCATGCAATAACAAAAAAGTCTGACAGCTTTAAAAAAAAATAATTTTTTTTTGATAGCTATAATAGAACCCTTAAACAAAATATAAGAATAATTCTCAACCACATATTTAATTAATTGTTTATAATAAATTTTAATTAACATAAAAAATTCAAAGGATATATAGATAAATTTCCAAAGCTAATTAAATCCAACCTCACCATGAATCAAGTCATCACTACAATACGTAAATGGAAATTTCTTATTCTTCGTTTTTTTTTTCTTGAAAGGTTTTTTTTTTAGATTTGGAAAATAATGGCATGCCATTTATTTAATTTTGTTAATGCTTTTTATATTTATGTTAGTGTATACATCTTTTTCATCTTATTTAAGTTATATTTTTGTTGATATATGGTATATTTATTATGAGTATGTTTATAATTATGGTAACTACTCATTTAACATTAAATGTCTTTCATCAAACTTGCAATTCATATGGAAATAATATATATCTTATTATTTCAAGAGGGAAGAATAAGATATATATATATTTTTCGAACATTCAGTTGGTACACAACATTCGGTGAGGTTTCCGTGAATGTTGTGTACCAACTGAATGTTCGAAAAAAATATATATATCTTATTCTTCCCTCCTGAAATTGTGCAGCCTATTTGTTTCAAGGTTGACATTCATTCTAACCAACCTATATATACCTATATCTATGTATATTATATACTATTATTATATAAAATAAATGACTTATGTCTTACAATTCAAAAAAATTAAGAACTTTCTAATTAAAAAAGCCAAACCCGACAACCGTCCGTTGATCAACATCACCCCTACCTACATCCTACATGTAGTAATTGAATTTAAATGTTTTTTAAGAATTTATTAACCATCACGTATTGTACGGGTACCATTTCTAGTAATATATAATATCCATTAAGTAAGAGTATTGATAAGGTAACTTTAAGTTAAATATTTTTTATTTTTAGATCAAAAAGACATGTCGTTTAAAAAGAGTATCATGTGTCTAGAATGTTTGCTGTTTTTCCATAAAACTGTGGATGGATAAAGTCGTTTTTACTTAGAAAATAGGAATGATTGATTTGATGAAAAAAATTATGTCTAAAGTCCGTTTTTATTTAGGAAATGATTTAAACTTATCTTAAGTCACACCTTAATATCCTACCTACCTACAAATACAAATATGCATCTAGAAAAAAGGACGGTCAGAAACAGATGGCCAATCAACATAACATGGCTTTGCTGGCAGCCAATGATACGCCTTATTTACACCGATGCCACTCCTTCCTTCAAAATTACGTTCAACACCTTTGTATTTTTTTTACTTCTTAGGATAACCATTTTTTGTTAACTACAAAACACCCCCTTCATCTTACAAGTAAACATCCAAATATTGGACAGTGACTGAGTAACATCAATATCGCTCACAAATCTTATTGACTTGAGTCAATGCTATTTACTCTTTGTATAATGTGTATATACTTTTACATAATTATCATACTAATTATTAATTAATGGGCTAACATACGCACTGCCTGCTACACAAAACATATGTATAACATTGTGCACAGCCAAAAACTAAAGTTTTATTTTAACTCTTCCAGTTCGTTAAAAATACATGTAACACCATCCATTTATTCTTTGCAGTACATAAGCTTGTGTACCACTTGCTGTGCACATAATTTCCTTTAATTAATTGGATTGCGCTCGAACTTATTAAGTTTATATTATTATTTTTGATTAATATTTAAATAAGTTTTAATAAAGACTATGGTTAACGGACAGTAAAGTATTGTACATGATGATTAATAATTATTTTTAAAGGATGACTACTTTTATGCACAATAGTTTACTAACGTATCAATCATAGCCTTAGGTTTACGTGTAACAAAACATTTAAATATATAACTCAATATAGTTTATCTAGTCAAGTCGAGTCTTAAATTTGATTATCGAATTGAGCTTGAATCAAAGTTTCCAACTTCGAATTTAGCAATGTAGTTGAGCTCAAGCCAAATAGTTACCATATCAACTTGACTCACATAGTAATTAGAAATCTATAAAAAATAGTACTTTTTTTAAGGTAACTTTTATTCACACGCACACCCCAAGAAATATAGGTGGGCGGCAACATAGTAATTATAATACTTACATCAATTTAAAATCACCAATCTTTAGAACTAATCGATCTATTTTTTGTTCTATTCCTATACCACAAAAAATCCCATGGATTTTATATTTTGCGCAATCACTTCAAATGTTAATGTTAATTTTGAGAACCTTTTATCGTTTATAGCTTTTCAAATACACCAACATGCTACCATATTTATGCCTTTAAGCGCCTTCTTCTCCTTCCTTGTAAGCCCCACATGATCATGAATATCCACCAAATCCTTAAATATTTAGACGAAAAACGGACTTGCATTGCACCACTTGCTGATATGCTGCCAGGATAACGTAGCCACCCCACATGAGCACAGTAAGTGCTCCATGGTTTTATCACCATACTCGCACAACTCACAATTAAACTCATCAGAGAAACAATTCCGAGCTTAAAGGGCCGGAATACGATCCATAACCGCTATCCACATAAAAATATTACACTTCTTAGGAATCCACTTAGACCACTTGAAACCATACCTATTGGTGTATTAATTTTTATGTGACCTGTGTCGTGGGGCATGGACAATTGTATGTTGTAAGGTGTTGATATGCATCAAAGATGGAAGATAAAAAAAATACTAAAACGAATTTCATCTACAAAGAACTATTGCAAAAGATAAAATAAAATATATATTTTTTCAAAATTACATTATTTTATTTTGATTTTATTTATAATTTTTACATTTAAATTACCATTTTTTTTTATATTTTTAAAATTTGAATTTGTGAGGTTTTTTTTATTTGTATTTATTTAATAATTCATTTTATTTTAAAAATATCATTAACCTCCCGTGTATTTGACACGGGACTAAATCTAGTAGTTATATCAAACAACAAAAAAACAATGATAAAATAAATATAAATAAAGTTTCATTTTATTCCTAATAATAAGAATGTTTTAAAGTTTTTCACTTTTTAGGGGGTTAATTTATAAGCTGTTGTTATTTGAAAAATAATAAATTACCATAACACTTATGAGATTTGAAATAATAAATTACCATAACACTTATAAGATTTGAAAAAATAATCATAAGTAATTTTATTTTTTTTAGAAGCCTAAAAAACTAATTATATAATGATGATCTCATTTTGTTTCTCAACTTTCTTTTCTGACTTACCATCATCCTTATACGAATTTGTATAGTAATAAGAATAACAAAAATATTTTATTAAATACTCAAACATTAAGATTCACTTGCTAGCGCAGTGGTTTCTTATCCCAAGTCCTTCTGTGAGGCAAGACCCGGGTTCGAGTCTTGCTGAGGGGGCAAAGGTTTACCTTAATTAAATGTCGTGCCCCTGTGGCGGTTTACTTAAGAGTTTTCCTCCCCCGTGGTTCCCAGACGTGCATGGTCGCTAGACCTGGTTCGACTGCCCGTATGGATGTACGACAGGCTAGCCGTCCCGTTGCCGTTCAAAAAAAAATAAAATTTACAAGAATAAAAATGTATAAATTAAAAAGAAAATGTAGCTACTTTATTCAAAAAATATAACCTAAAAGAAAAAAGTAAAATTAAAACACAAAACGAAAGAAATAAACGTAGTTACATTGCATAATTAAACTGTAGAAAAGAAAAGCAAGAAACATAGTAAGTTTATATATTTCATTGTAGAATTGTATTAACAATTAATTGTAAAAATCAAAAAACAAACCAAAAAAATCCATTTTATCTAAAAACATAAAAAAAACAAAAAGAAAAAAAACTAAACCCCAAGAAAAAACTAAAAAAATAAATAAAATCAAACAGGAAGTCAGATAGCCCAGTCATGCAACTCAGCCTACTGCTAGACTGACAACATGAATAATAGAGATTATATGAACACGTAATAGATAGAGAACTGGTTTGATCTTATAACAACACATTTGACTTTATATATACTTGAATGATATTTAAATGGAAAAAAATAGTAAATAGCATGTACATAAATTGAAAAACTTTTACTTCCTAAATGTAAGTATACAGGTAGCATTAATTTGCATAGCATTTGTATTAACTTTTCATCCATATTGTAGTATACAAACATAACAAAACATATGGAACATAAATATTTGACTTCATACTTTATTTAAAGATTTCTAAACGAAAATAAATAAATAATATGTTCATATGATATTAGCTATACTGTACATGTTAATATTATGTATTTTGGTTACTTATTATCTGAATAAGCGTTATCTAAATAAGCGTTTTGTAGGTTAATCGTAATACCATAATATTTTTGGAGCTAAAATGGACCAAAAAAATGACTTAAAATGACATAAAAGCGGTTATGTTCGGGTATATGGTGTATGGTAAAGTTTGAGATAAAGAACATGACAAAATGATAAAGAAATAAAATAATATTGAAACAAGTTGCTCATATTGAGTTATTGACCAAGAATTACACTACAGTTCATGTGGGTCGGCATCTTGGGCTTAGGTGCTAGATCATTCCTTACTTTTGGGCTGAATTGAAAGCCCAAAAGCCACTTGGCTGTTTCTTTTCTTTGGAACGCAAATAGCAAGTGAGGTGTTGGCCTATGTTTTGAGGCGTATGTTTTGGAAGGATTTATCGTTTTCTTTTTAAAAAACATTTACTTCGTATATGTAAGTGTAGTAATTTGCCTAACCTTTGTAGTAGATTTTCATACATATTGTTGTATACAAACATAAAAAACATATTAAACACAGTAAGTTTATACAATTAGTTGTACAAAACAAAAAATAGATGAAAATATATCCAATTTATTTCACAACATGACAAAAAACTAAAACCGAGAACTAAAAAAAAAAAAAAAAAAGGCAGCTACGCAACTAGTAAAACTAGGGGTGAGCATGAGTCGGTTTTGGCTCAAAACCGAAACCCGAACCAATCCATTCGGTTTTTAAAAAAATCAAAACCGTTGGATTCGGTTTTGGTTCGGTTCGATTTGTCGGTTTTCTTGTTCGATTTGGGTCGGTTTCGGTTTTGGTTTCGGGTTTTTTATTTTTTTTTATTTTTTTACGCTTTTAGCTTATTAAGTTATAAATTTAATATTTAATTGTTAAGGAAAAATATGATGAAGAAACTAAAAAATATGGATGCTTTTTATTAACTAATTATATCTTTTAGTCATTAAAATTGGTATAATTTTTTATAAATCGAATTGATTTTATTGTGCATTTGCATCTAAAACATACAATTGATTTTGATTTGTACACTAAAAATGCAAAAAGTTTAAATATATTAACATATTTATAAACCATAAGTAATACATATATATATATATATATATATATAATGATATAAATATAAAATAAGTTAAAATATATTTCATTCGGTTCGGTTGGGTTTTTTGGTCGGTTTTTTGCATGTGAACCCGAAACCCAAACCGACCCGTTCGGTTTTAGAAAACGAAAACCAAACCAATCGGTTTTGTTTGGTTTTCGGTTTTGACGGTTCGGTTTTCTCGGGGTTTTTTTTTTATTTTTGGTTTTTCGGTTCGGTTTTTATTCACCCCTAAGCAAAACCACTAAGCGAATGTCGGTGGCCAACCGACATCCATATATGTATATTTACTCACCAACATTCTTAAAATGTATGCTTACTAATTCGGTTTGCCATGATCTATTTGTAAAATTTTGAATTTTTAAGTTTATAATTTTTTTAAGTCACTTATATATATGTAACTAGATTTATGTCCGTGTCAAATACACGGAATTTTTTATGACATTTTCAAGATAAGATAATATGTTAAATATGTAAATTTGTTAAGATAAAAATTATTTAGTAAAATCAAGGATTTTAATTGGTTAATAGGACGTTAAAGTAAAAAAAGTTTTAATATATACACGGGTAGACACAAAACATTATACTTTAGAAACATTATAAAAGTTAATATTTCGTTATGAAATTAATATGGATTAGATGATTTTATTACATGTTAAATAACTACATGTTAAAGTATTATATATTTAAAGGATTATAAACATTGTTATTGTTATAAATATACTATTTATGTGGCTATCCATAACTCATGACCTTTTATATTTCTATCATTATGTAGATACTTAATTGTATTAATGTCAAGCTCCCTATATATAGTGACTAATATGTATTGGTTATATGAATCAATGAAAATCGTTCTCCCATTCTCTCTATTCTCTATTACTATTATATAATATAGTTTGCTATTAGGCTGTTGTTTCACAACACGTTATCAGCACGAAAGCTTTTCAAAGAAGATTTAATATAAAGATGTGAACATACCGAGTTTTCAGGTTTGACGATCTTAAGTTGTTTTTTTCACTTCGATCATCATTGCGGATAAAAACTTTTGGCTATACAATCCAATAGTTTACTCGTTATTCTATTTGAAAATTTTGAACACCATCAGGTATTAAGTTTTCCATACATGAATTTTATATTTTAACTACATGCTTTTAAATCATGTTCATATTACACAGAGTATTGTTATTAGCGGCAAATCATTTCATTATTATGATACATACAAGACATTTTGTTTTCATACCCCATACCCATAAGTTTTAATTTTTTGTATATCTTAATTTTCGGGATAAATATTAATCTATATAAAGAATTTGATAAATGTTGGATGACTATTTGTTGATACATGGGCATAAGCTCCATTAATAATGATGTTTGTGATATGCTATTCTAAGATTATTATTTCAAGTTTATTCATCTATATATTGTAAACAAAAAGGAGATCCATGACAGTAGTGTTTAATCTTTACGGAAAGTTTATAAACTCATTTATAAAACCACACAAACAAGACTGATATTAAATTTGGGAAACTAAAAGTGTTTTGTAATATCATCCACTTATTTCTTGATTGTTTAGCCTTATGGGTTATTTGAATATATGATTTATGTCATTATGTGTATGGATATGACTGGAGAACTTCGGATAGTTGTGGCCTAAATGGCTAAATGAACGTTTAAGTCATTTTGAGTCAATCAATCTTAATAAATAATCACTAAAAACGATAGATTTAATGGCATAAGAAAGCCATGTACATTGAATCTCTAATGTTTGGTTATGTGACCAAGCCAACTTGTTTTGCATCTAGATCAAATCGATAGTCAGGGATCGGTTTATTATAAACTAATCATATATTTGATAAATATCCTGCTGAGCTCAATTGTTGGTGTTTTGGCCGATGAATACATATACACTATGGCAACCATAATTACATCCAGATTTAATTAAATCATTAGATATTTTGAGATATACATAAGGACATTCACACTAATGATAATTTCTAGTATGTTAATTTCTAATTTGAACATTCAATGTGTGTGATCTCATATGTCACAAAGTGATATATTCTCAGCCATCACTTGTATTAGCTTAAATATAATTATATGTAAGTGATAATTGTTTCGATACTAATCATTGTGATTAAATTAATTATCATGGTACATTGTTGATTATCATAAGTCATAAGGGAATGAATAAGAATAGTAGAAAGATAAATTTGTCATATGCATGTACCTTATCTTTATGGATACAGGGATCTTTTGTACTTTATCTGTAAAACAATTTCAAATATCCCTCTTGAATAAAATGAAAAATATAAAGATATATATGGATACTTTGCAATACAAATAACGATTTCGTTATTGGAACACTTTGATAGATTATGTGCATTTCTTTTGTTATTTCTCTAATATAAGAGATGAATCTCACTTATAATATTATTTGCTAATGCGAGAACTATATTTGAACATATCAAATTATCTAAAGGCTCTATGAAGATAATAAATTTATCATGCAAATGTTTTGAGATGTGATACTATATGTGACTTGTACGAAGCACATGCGAGTCTACATTGATTGTTAATTGGCATGACCGGTTAGACCATCCCGTGTCAATGATGATGCGAACCAAGAAATTTTTTAAAGTGATTATCGAATATGTAAATGTTTGCTCTATATAAGAAAGTATAGTAGTTGCCAAATTAATTAGGGAATTGATCCCTTAATTGATGGAACGGATATTAAGGGGATGTATTTAGGCCTATACATCTGTCATATAGACCATTTAGATATTTAAAATCGATGCATCGTCTAAATGGTCATCAAAGTCGCAACATGAAGCTTGCGTGATTGATTGCTCATATTAAAAGATTGAGAGCATGTTCCACCTTGTGATATTGTTTTGGCAAATATGATGAAGTAACTTTGATAAAGTAACTTCTCAAGATTATGATGATCATTGGATTTTTGCTTTTGTTGAAATGCTTATTAAGTATTTTCAGTTGATTGT
>JAOXNX010000019.1:23947432-23959451 GCA_028566075.1 Solidago caesia
TTTTAGATTCCAATTCCATCATATATCCCAACCAAACATGGTTAGGAATGGAATTCACATTCCAATTCCTAGGAATTTCTGAGAATTCCGTGAACCAAACACCCCCTTAGACTCATCTAGTGTATTTCAGGTTTCATAAAAAATATATGATCAAAACTTGTTGAAGATACAAACGCTCGCCATAGTTGAAACTCTTCACATATAAACATTTTCATAAACTATTGACAAATTAACACCTTCATTTCTCTCGCTTTCCTTTCCCTCAATCCACCAATCCTTCCAAAACAATGTATCCATCCCATCATTCACAACCCTCCGAAACGATCTAGAGAAATCCACCCCCATATAAAACAAAACCTTCTTTATCTTGAGAATATTACTCGATGCCTCACCGTTTCCTTAAATGCAATGTTTTACAAAACCGTTTTTTTAACTAGACCGGCTGAGGGGAGAAAACCGGTTGAACCGGTTAGTGGTTTTTTTTTTTTAAAAATTTTTAATAAAAAAGTTACTAAACTTGTTACAATACAACGAAAATAGTCAATATACAATTACAATCAACTCAAAAATAATACCAAATAATTACAATAAAAATATATGTTTTAAAGTTCACAAACAACTAAAAATAATATTAAAGTATACACACCATTAAAAAAATATAAAAGTTTTTTTTTATAAAAAAATAAAATCAAAAATCAAAAAACCGGTCGGTTCAGCACAGTGACGGTTCGACTAAAAAAACTGGATCTAAGAAACCGACCGACCCTAGAAAAACCGGTTTTTAAAACATTGCTTAAGTTTTTCTTTTTTATTGTTTTTTTTTATATTTTAAACTCTAATCCACTCATACTATTTGGTTTCTTTTTTTCATGTTGAAAAAATAATGGAAGAACTAAAGAATAACTCTAACATTAATATGATAACCTTTCAAAAATATAAAACTAAAAATATGATATAACATTAATTAATAGATATGGCGTATATTTCTTTAGAGATAATCTATATTAGGCGAACAAAAACGTTTGAATAAAGTTTAGAAAACACAAATACATACAATACAATATACGGAGTAAATAAATAAAAAACTATATATATAGTTTAGCTACAAAGAACACATTGATCCAGCTTACCTTTTTGGGGATCCTTCCACACGCATAACAACAACAAACATAACACAACACATTCTTAACAGAACCTGGATTTGAGGCACATTCTTGTTATTTATTACAGAGAGACCAGAAAAATTAAAACAAAATTCAAATATTAGTATTATTATTAATTAATTACAATTAATGGCGTTAAATTGGAATTGGGTCTCTATTGTTAAAATTAGTGTTCTTATTCTCCTTTTCGTAGCCATCACCATCGCTTGCTTTACTCTCCCCGTTGAAAAGGTCTTTTCTTTATTCATGATTTTGCTTTTTAACTAAATTTTATGAATTGGGTTTTGTTTATTTATTTATTTTATTATCTGAGTGTTCTCTTAAATTGCTTATTATCACTTGATATTTACTATTATAGAAATATAATGTAAAATTTTTTGATTAGGGTTTGGGGTTGAATTCCAATATAAAGTCACTAGCTTTGCTTAGCTATTGATATCGATATTATGTATATTTGTATTGTATACCTCTTTTAGCCTTTTTAGGGAGTGTTTGGGATTGCATTTTGAAGAGATTATCTGATTATTGTGTTTGCAAAACGCAAATAATCAGAAAGAAAGAAAAAAAAAAGTTTTGGCGGAAAAGTGATAGTCTGCATCTTATTGTTGAAAGAAAACGCAATTTTTGAAAAAGCAGGTTTGGACGTGCTTTTAGAAGCACTAAATCTTTTTTGAAAGCACAATCCCTAAGCCCCCTTTAATATAAATATGAATAAAATAACAAACCAAGGAGAATTCTTTTTTTTTTTTTTGGTTTTTTTTGCAGGCATTAAAGGACTTTTTGTTATGGGTGGAAGAAGATCTTGGTCCTTGGGGTCCTCTAGCATTGTAAGTAATATGAATATGACTCTCAGATACATGTATATATTTAGTTGCATTCAAGTCAACTTGTTGATTGAATATTTTTTTTTAATCTAAATTAAATTATTAAGAATTAAGATTTGTGTTACTGACATTTATTGCAATGTTAGTAAGAACATTTATTTGAATTTGGAACAAAGAACTTTATTTTTTAGTTGATGTCACCGTCTCCTTGATCAAAAATAAAAAGGGATGAAGTTTACATCATGTTCTTTGTCTTTCTATTTTAGTTATATCTAACTTGAACATCAGTTGGTATCATCAATACTTAGTTTTGTAAACCGTTCTTACTGTAGGGCTGTTGCATATGTTCCTTTAACAATTCTTGCAGTTCCTGCATCAGTACTTACGGTAAGTAACAAGTCTTGTGACATTACAAGATTACGGAAGAAATTGTGTATTATTATTTCTACCATGGTTCGGCCAGTCTCGTGTCTCTCTGGTTTACAAGACATTTGTGCTATTATTGTTGTTAGTAATAGTAATTATTGGTGATTGATATGAAATGTTCACGGGTAGGTCGTTGGAATGTCTTCTTTACATGGTTCATGTATTTGCAGCTTTTACTTCCTTCAGCAGTATCACATATTAAGCCTGCGTCAACATTGCGTATCTTATTTCAAATAGTAACCTTCAATAAGAAACCTTATGTAACTTAGTAACCTAGTAACCTAAGAGTTAAAAAAGCTCTACATTAATCAGAAATGTTACGGTAGACAAACATTATTTACTGGTCTGACTGACCCTTGGGGGATTATATATTAATATGTGATCAAACCTTCTATTCTTAAAGTGTGCTTCTAGTACTTCAGATTCTTGATATGTAAAACTCATGGAAAATAATTTCAACATTAATTCATGTACAGAAGATTTGCTAAGATTTTTGCAACTTGCAAAGCATCGTTGTCACTACTGTGAGTAGTGTTTTGTTCTCTCTTTTATTTAGATTGTTAAAGTTTGACTTGGAATTCTATGATGACTTGAGTGGATTTACAAATCTATTATTGGGGATCACTTAGTGGAACTTTAAAGGGATAAGTAGTATCGTATGCCGAGGGCCAGTAGGCCCAAAGCCGTACACGACAGTAACTTAAATTGACGAGACCCGATATGGACCTGTTCGATTTGGGATTTTATCTTATATAGGTCCTGACCCAATAGTAGGTAGGGTTTATGGTTAAGTCATAGCTAGGATTCCATGTATGGGTGTCACTTCGGAAACAGCAGTATACAGAATTAAGTGCTCCCCTTTTAGCCCATGGGCTAAGTCAATAATAGTAATTGACCAAACCACAGACATTCTTGGTGTTCGTGTGATTATTTCTTCTCTACTTTACTGTGTTCTGTCTAAAATAAACTAAAATTGGTGAGCATTTTCCAATCATCTAACTGATATAGTTAACGTTAATAGTTATACTCTTAGTGTTGACCTTTTATGCAGTGAGTCTTACATGCATAAACAAAGTTTCTCTACGTATTGCTGTTGAAATGCACCATCATGACCATTAAATATTGATGTTTGTATATATATATATAGTGTGTGTGTACGTTGTATGTATATATGTATTGATGTATTAATTGTGTTTCTTCTAGCTGGGTGGTGGTTATCTCTTTGGTTTGCCCATGGGCTTTCTTGCTGACTCTATTGGTGCTGTGATTGGTGCAACGGCAGCATTTCTTCTTGGCAGAACAGTAAGTTTATGTCCATCCGTCAACTTACTTTTATACTTCCATCTTTACGGAAGTTTCGAACAAACCAAGTTTAACTACAATGTGGACAAGTATAACCAGTTTAAGCTTTGGTTGGCTTTGTTAACTCCACATGCTTTTTGTTCTCTTAATCTTGTTTATCCTAAGTTTTATTGCAGATTGGGAAGTCATATGTCATTTCAAAGCTAGGGGATTATCCACAGTTTAAAGCAATTGCAATTGCTATTCAGAAATCCGGATTTAAGGCTTGTTCAACAATCATTTTGATCATGTTTACCCCATTATTATATTTATGAAATGTACAATTCCAAGTACTTTGAGTGATTTCCTTATTTTGCCAGATTGTGCTCTTGCTCCGGCTCGTTCCATTACTCCCATTTAACATGCTGAATTACCTTCTTTCTGTGACTCCAATTACCATATGGGAGTATATGATGGCTTCATGGTTGGGAATGACGGTATTATCACTTCACTAGACGCTTCCTTTGTAACACACACACATACATGAATATAAAATGTTTATAGCCCTTTTGGTTCAACTGATGTGAGTTTTTGTAGAGATTGATGGATGAAAATCGTGAGAAATCCTCTTATATATATGGATAACAAATATGCCAAGTTTTTAATTACATAGGGGATGTGTTGATTATTGACGTTATGATATTCAACTACTTGCTATTTTTGATGTTTATGTATAGTTCTATGGCTTACTATAAATTATTTGCTGGCCAGCCAATTACCTTTGCACTTGTATATGTTGGAACAACGTTGAAGGACCTAGCTGATGTTACTCATGGGTGGAGCCAGTTCTCAAAAACTCGTTGGGTAAGATCTCTTTTTGGCAATCATATGTTAAAGTTGTGTTACTCTTATTATTCTTTTAAAGAATAAAGATTTTAATACATCATGTAACACGTTATAGGCCGACATTACCAAATACCAAAGGCGTAACCTTTTTTGTGTATGGCATTGCCCATATAACATCTATCTAGCTGTGTTTAAGGTCTTTACAAATAGCATGTAGAGCCTTTAGTTTATGGTTTACACTTGTAACCTTTTTATCATTGTACATAAATCTTGATTTTCAGTTTACATACACATGTATGTTTGTTCTGATTGAATTTGATACTTCCTACTTTGTAGACATTTATGTGTCAGGGTGGGTGTGGGCGTCCATATGTGCATGTGTGTGTTTGATGAAATTCGATTAGTGCAACAAAAAGAGTAATGTCTCTTATTTCCTTTTCAAGGGTCCGTAGTTGTAGAATCATGCAAATTAACATAATATTTTAATGATGTTTGATGGTTTTATATAATACAATACAATACAATATTTTTTACTTTTAATATTCAGTGGATGAAGCTACCATTCCATTAATAGTGTTTTTATAAAAGAAACCTTTTTCCCAAGATAAGATAATTACTAATATTATAGAAGGAAAACATAAAACATGACTGTCCTCAGGGCAACGAAAAGACATGGGGCATCGACATTAGCAATTCTAGTTAAAACCCCGCTCCTTCCACTTTTATGTTTGATGTTTGATTTGTGAGTTGAACAAGGCAATTTCTTTTGGATCTTGACATTTGTTATTTTTGTGTCTGGTGTATGCAGGCGGTACTTATTCTAAGTTTTGTGGTGTCTGGTAAGTTGTATATAATAAATCCTATTTTAAGCCACTTGCCTCTTTTTTGTATGTGTGTATCATGTATAAAATTTCAATATTATTCAGTGGTCCTAATGGTGGTGGTTACCAAAGTTGCAAAGTCAGCTCTTGATAAAGCTTTGGCTGAAGGTACTGATATAGATGGCAGTGGCACTGCAAGCTCATCTGTTGTGGGGGAAACTCGGGTAGATCTCCATCAATCGCTACTTGTCAAAGATTGATTCATCCCAACAATCATTCAATAATGACGAAAATTAGATGTTTCCTTGATTCTATTTTTTGATGTATAGCTAAAATTTCCATCCCAGCCTCTCTTTCCCACAGTTCACTAAAATGTTATAGGTTAACAATTTGACATATTCTTGAATGAAATTACGATAGTACAGTATTCATCAACTTTTATCTTTGTAAGTTTCTTACCGGTAAAACTACTTGAAAAATGTATCCAACCTATATATCAGCTTAGTGACTTTTGTTATTTAAGCATAGCTCAACCATAAACTGAAATAATGTCTCTTTGGCTATGCAAGACTGAACAAAAGATACTGTTGCTGAAATATAGGATTGGGATACAAGGTAGAAAGTGGCAACCGGCAGCCGGGTGGGTTGGTGAGGGATGAGACGGCCATCACAAGGCACATCACGACCTAAATACAAACACCGGCAAGACCTGGGAAGGGCCATCCACACTTGGAGTATTATGAGAATCAGGCAATTTTAACACAAGAAGTTTTATAATTAAAAACGGGAGAGGATGCTAAACAATGGTAATATAATTTGAACACTCCCAAAGGGAATGGGTATGTGGATGCTTTCTTGAACAACTTTCTTGTAGTGTTTTGCCAACACTGCTTTTCCGTTGATGTAGAGATGTATCATTGGCAAGTCCATCGCTCGTTACATTGGCTTAAAAGTGAAAAACACTATGACGTTGTCATATTATCCATGACATGGCCAAGTTCGAAATTATCACCAACCATTATTGAAATTTCTTATCTATACTCCTCAACCGCTACCACCATCACTGCCGCATCGCGCGGGCTTCCGTCTAGCTAACTAATAGTAAATAAGAAATAATGAACCAGAAGGTGTGGTTGTGGCCAAATCTCCAAACAAGAATGACAGTAAAATCACTATCACTATAACCTATATTTTTCTCATTAAAACACCAACTATATGAAAATTCGCTCTATGTTTGAGTACAATCTAGAAATCCATATTAATGTGTTAATTGCACATCTAATAAATCATCAATGAGACCTAACAAGATATCTAAGCTGCCAAATCCAAGAGTACATCATTCCCAATGCACAGTAAAAAGAGATCAGCATGAGGGGTAAAAATGGAAGCCTATCACCAAGAAGCAAAGGATGAAGAAACTGCACCCATGCCTCCACAACAACAAAACCAAGCAGATAACTTTTCTCGATCAATCCACTAACAAGAGGATCACCACTTTTTGATACACGAGCTGTTCTTTTGTCTAATTCACTTGTGTCGGAAAATTGTGAAGAAAAGCCAAACCACATTAGAGTGATGTGTAAAAGAAGCAAGATCACTTTTATCGGATATTCTTGAGCTTCATAGAGAAGAGGGAACAATGAGTAGATGGAAACTGCAGAGAGAACCAGGAATTTGTCAAACATGATATTATTACTTCATGCCTCAAGATATCACACACAAAATATATACAACGGACATAACATAATAGCTGTCACATGATCAGGGAAACATCTGCTGTCAGAGAAAATCAAGCAAAACGTAACAGAGCTAAAGTCCAATTTCTAGAGTATCTGATATGTAAAAACACAGTCAAGAATCATACCTGTAGATAAAATTAAGTAATGGCATGCATCCTCGATGCTTTCGACAGCAACAACTGCAAGGGGAATTAAGAAGTGAAGTGACGCCTTCTCATGCACATGCCATCCAAACAAAAAGCCACATGAGTATGCATATGCCACCCATCTTACAATCATCTTTGGCTGAGGATTCCTCCAAATCTTAACAAGAATCGGAGAAATAGCAAGCAGCACCATGGCCAAGGTTACTGAAGGGGTAATCTGTATACGGAAGTTGATTCATTAATACAAGAATAAGAGATATAGCTTAGAAGATGTAGGATTCCACAAAGATACAACTAGAGGTGGCAAGATGGACGGGTCAGATAATGGGTCAAAAGAGGTCATATTTTATACACATCACAAGATGGGCCAGGGTATGTTGAACTGCCAAAAAAGTTGTCCATTTTATGAGAGATAATATAAAACGGCTGTGTTAACTATGATTTATATACAATAATGTTGCAAAAAGTCCTGAAATAATACAAGATAGGGGTTGTATGCATCAAAAAATAGAATTGTGGCAACTTTCAACCTATTCAACCCATTTGTCACATTTGAGATAAAAGAGAACTTAAATCCACCCATTCATAAGTAAATGAGATGCACCTCTAGCCCCAAATTATACCTTAGGTAGAATAGCAAATGGTGAGGCGTCCCCAACTAGTCCACTGGTGAATGAAGCAGTTGGTGTTTGGATACGGAATCCCAGTTTTGCAAGCACTAAAGCAAGCAGCTTATCTGAAAGTATATAGAACACCCAAAAATTTGGAGCCCAGTAAGCATGGCAAAGTCCCCTGCCAAAAGGAAACATGCGTCTCAGAACTTCTTGTATCTGCAAAGCAATAAACAGAGTCACAAAAGCACAATCAGGTTGTCGATTTCATGAGCATGGTACCAGTTAAATCTATTAGGTCATTGGGAATTTATTGAATATCTCAGTAACTATAGAAAGAAACTGATGGTTATTACATTGTTCAGTCTAAAAGACACTTCAACTGTTTAACAGTTCAAATGTTCAACCATGGTTCATAAAAAAATGTTCTGATGATCAGAAGACCATATATGCATGATAAAACAGTAACAATTATAGGAAATTATTTCCAAATAGCATTTGTAATGTCAAGGAAGACAAGAAAGGTGCTTTACCTGCTCGTGATATGCAAATGGTCCATAGGCCGCAATGAAAACCCCAACCACCACCACTCCCATCGCGACCAACTTACTGAAACCCTTAAAAATCCCTCCACGACAGTAGTGCCGCAGCAAATACACAAAATAAACGGGCCCAGCCACAGCAAATAAATGCTTGAAACACAATAAAACCGCGAAAATGAATCCTCCGATCAAGTCATTCCCTTTCTGCAGTTCCCCCAACGAAATTAACAAAATCCCCAAAAGAAACCCATTGTACTGAAAATGCACATGGTCAACTATCAACAACCCAGGTGACCAAATAACCAAGATCCAGATCAAAAACCTCTTCTTTGACTCCAAGTTACGAGTCAAATTGTAAACCGAATATATCAATACTGTATCTGAGGCTATTACACTGAGTCTTTGGAAAATGATGACCGAAAGAGCTTTGTAATTTAGTCCATTGTGGAGGTCAGTGATGGTGGGGTCCACAAGAGACGCAAAAAAGGCCAGGAAACGCTCGAAGTAAGCAAAGAAAGGAGGGTAATCAAGGGTCCATGGGCTGGTTTCATCTGTGTACCATCGAGATAAAGGAAGTGTATGGGTGAGAGCTAGCCAATTACGGTGAACCTCAAAATCTGTGCTATGATAGGCAGGGATGAGGAGAACTTTGAAGAACGTAGCAACGAGAGTGAACCACAGGAGGTCTTTGTATACGGGTCTATGTGAACCTTGGAGCTGAACTTGTTTTTCTTTCAATTGTTGCGCTATTTTCTGTTTTGGGGGCTTCATAGATCCTCTTGTGGTGGGATTGTGAAGGTGAATGAGTTTATTAGATAAAAAATGATGGCCGTTTTGCCAGTTTGACTTGTATCACCAGGGAAACTGCTTTCTACTGTTTATGTTATAGGAAAATTACCTGTTAACGTATGTAACCCGTCTTTGGTAAGTTGGCATGCATGAAAAAACATCAAAAGGTCTTATGACCTTTGAGAAATGCAATTACTATCACCACGGTTGGTGATTTTAGTGTCATCGGGTCATTTAGATGCGATTGTGATTTACTTGAAACCAAGGGATTTCGGGTTAAGCACAACTACGAGTTGGCTAGTACGGAGTGCACGCTCGTTTGAACTAATTCGAGTCCGGTAAACATAGCAGGGGTCAAGGGGGTTGCTCCCCCTTGGGTGGCCAAGGGGCAGCACCCCTTGCGGGGGTCTAGGGGGCAGCGTCCCCTAGTTGTTTAGTGCTCCAACTAATATTTACAGTATTTCCCGCCATAAATTCCCTGTTAATTAATTCTTGTTTATGTGAAGAGGAATTCCCTGTTAATTAATTCTTGTTTATGTGAAGAGGTGCGACTCTTCATTTCAAGAGTTGCAATCTTTCATCCAAAGGTTGTGCTACATTATTATGTATACAGATTTCTGGTTTCATTTTTGCACACGAATTTCAACAAAATCTCTTTGTTCAGACTCTAACTCCTAGTTAGACCCTACTCCGATTGCCTCAGGGTATCACAAAATCTCTTTCTGATTTCTGTTTTTTTTTTGTTGTATTCCATTTGCTATAGACCCACAGAGTTTTAAAATGGGTGGGTTGAAACAGCCCCATTTTAAAAAAAAAAAACATATTTATCAAATGGGTTGGGATCAAATCTAGCGCCTTTAATATGTAAATAGAAGTAACACATCTAACCTATATCCCAATTGAAACACAAAAACATTAATGAAATTTATACTAAAGTGCACAGTTCTCATTTCGGGATACAAATATTCTTTACATATGCTACTTCTATTTGCAAATAGAAACATTTTGTTTTGACCATTTGCGCCATCCGAATCCGCCTATTTTTCTACCTCCAGTTTGCTATAAAGAAGTTATGCTTACGTCTCATACAAATTTAACCGAGAAGAAACATAAAACAAGAATTAAGGTTAGCTAGCTTCCCTATGGTTCAAATAATAATCATCGTTTAACAATTAACATCAGTTATTTTATCATCAATCAAATTAACCTAAAGTAAAACAAACAACATCACATATTTACATTTCAGCATTCCAAGTTTGGGTGTACAAAAGTGAGATCGATCTATGATACAATAAAATCATTAACACGTACAAAGTATTTACATACCGACTGTGTGTTTATGTTCAGCCGACAGTGGTTGTTGAGGGGATGAGCGCCGCGAAATGGGGAGGAGGAGTTTAGAATTAAAAATGGAGTATATTTCTTTTTGCTAGTTGTGTACTGTTGCTAGTTGTGTACTGTTTCTTTCTGTTGTATAATAAACTAGCCTTCAAAGTGGGGAAAAACGATATCTACAGGATCGCTAAAGCTAGAGAGAGGAGACGTAGGGACCTAGGAGACGTCATATATATCAAAGACGAAAGCGGTCGGAGTATTGTGAAGGAAGGAGACATCAGGAAAAGATGGGAAGATTACTTCGCCAATCTGTTTAATGGCAGAGGGTCGGGGCGAAGTGTAGGAGGAGCTGACCACAGTACAACACCACAGACAGTCTATGACGACTACGAGGATACGAGGATCACCCAGGAGGAAGTGAAGGTGGCCCTAAGTAAGATGGGGAGAAAGAAAGCAGTAGGTCCGGACCAAATACCTATTGAGGCATGGAGATGCCTAGAGGATGCGGGAGTGAGCTGGCTGACATGCCTCTTCAACAGGATTTGGTCAAGTACAAAAATGCCTGAGGAATGGAGAATAAGCGAGGTTATCCCTATCTACAAGAACAAGGGGGACGTGCAGAGTTGTAGCAACTATAGGGGCATAAAACTATTAAGCCATACCATGAAGCTATGGGAGAGAGTGATCGAGACGAGGCTTAGGAAGGTCACAAAGGTGGCAGAGAACCAATTCGGTTTTATGCCAGGGAGGTCGACGATGGAGGCTATTCACATCACCAGAAGCCTTATGGAGAAGCATAGGGAAAGACAAAAAGCACTACATTGTGCCTTCTTAGACTTGGAGAAGGCGTACGATAGTGTACCTCGAGAGCTGATTTGGAGGACGCTTCGTGCAAAAGGAGCGAACGAGAGATTCTGCAGGGTTATCAGAGATATGTACGAGAGAGCGAGAACAGGGGTTCGAACCCCTGTGGGGAACACTGAGCTCTTCCCCGTAGACGTGGGCTTACATCAGGGTTCAGCACTTAGCCCTTATCTTTTTACCTTAATCTTGGATGAGTTGTCGAGTGGCTTACAGGAGAAAGTACCGTGGTGCTTGATTTTTGCCGATGACATCGCGCTTATCTCGAAATCGACGGAGGATCTAAACTGTAGGTTAAAAAAATGGATAAGTGCCCTTGAAGACAATGGACTGCGCGTCAGTCGGGAGAAGACTGAATACCTACGATGTGACTTCGACAAGGAGGAACTTAGGCAAGATGGGGGAGAGGATATTCGCATTGGGGAGCGGGTATTACCCCCGAAGGAGTCTTTTAGATACCTAGGATCGGTGTTACACAAATCTGGGGGGATAGAGGAAGACGTGGCACATCGGATTCAAGTCGGATGGATGAAGTGGAGAGCGGCTACAGGAGTATTATGCGACAAGAAGATCCCGCTAAAGTTGAAAGGTAAGTTTTACAGAGTGGCTATCAGACCGGCTATGCTATACGGGTC
>JAOXNX010000019.1:23964631-23976775 GCA_028566075.1 Solidago caesia
GTCTAGTATACGTTGTCTTAACCGGGTCCGCACTAGAGAGCTCCCTCGAAGCAGAAATGCCTATTTCAAATACCCGATGGGGGAAAAACCCCCTACTAATCCGCCCGGAGACACGACAATTAATAGGAGTAAACCATGCCCCCCCAGACTTGAACCTGAGTCTCCTTAGATTCAAGCCCTCATGGAGGAACTTCCTTTATCTCAAAGTTGGCCTAGATGGGGATCGAACTTGGGACCTATCAGTCACCAAGGAAATACCAAACCACTGAACCAACTCATCATTAATTTGTTTTGGTTATACTTTATGCAATGAATTCATTGAATTGATTTATTCCTGAATCATAATTATTTAAACAAAAACAGGTAAAATATGAGGGTTATTTTTTAAGTTACTCGACAATGGTAAGCATTTGACTTATATATACACTGTCTAATTAGTGTATCTTTGTAACCACTTTCTAGTATTTATTTAATTACACCCAAGATGTTTACTGAAAAAGGTTTAAACCTGACATCTTTTATGAAAATGTCAAACTCAGGGATATCAAACCACCAAGTCATCTTTATGATGGTAAACATGATTCCTCAAATAATTTGTTCTTTTATACAATTATACAATATGTAACATAATACTGTCAAATGTTATGTATGACTCGTTTTTAGGGCACTCCTATTCATCACTTCTCCTTATCACTTTCCACATGAGTTAATGACTCGTCAATACTTCTCTACTAACACACTACTACTAATGGGCCTCATTAATTTTCCATCACTTTATTTTTTATTATTATCAATTAACTAAGCACAAACTACTTTTTGTTAAAAATGTATAAATAGTTTTTTCTTATTTAGTGAAGTAACACAATATTAAAATCTCTCAGCCCCCCATGTCATCATCCACCACACCACCACCACCATCATCATCAATTTTCAATCTCACAACTTCTCCTTCAATCTCACTCATCATTCCCAACAACCCGCCACCAATCTTCGCCCATTTCACCATAACCAAATCCACTGTCACCACCCATTTCACAACTTCTTTCAAAAATTAATAAAATAAAATTTAAAAATATATCTAAAAAACTTACATTGAAGACATTAAAAGCAATCTCCCAATGATTAAAAGCAATTATCTTAAAAAGAAAAGTAGTAGAAAGTGTACAATCACTTTGGAATTCTTATGTTGGAGGGATAAAAAGAAAAAAATCAAACGCGAGACTCCACAACTCATTACAAACTTGTCGGTAGACCAATGAGATCAAACCGATGAACAACCCGATATAGGCATGCTATTGGCACTGGTTTTGAAGGCAACTGATGAGGCAACCGATGCCTCACATTGTCACTGCCCTTATTGTGTATATATTTTCTAGTATATCATGACAAGTCACCATCTTTTGTTCAAAAAAAGTAAGAATATTAAATCCCAGAAGTTTTAGGGATATAATCTTTTTATTACAAATAATTTTGACATTTATCCGACTCATCAAATATAAGTAGGTATCTATATTATCATATTGTTTTGAAATAGAAGTAATTATAAATATGATGAATAATGTATCATTTGAAAAAAAAATTATATATAAATAATTGTTATACTGATGACAAACTTATCAGTTAGAAAACTATCTTACTTAGAATATTCTTAAAAGTTAAAACACTTTGCATACTTGACTTGGGCCCTAAACGTGTATCTGTAAAAGCGTAATAAGGATTTAAACTAAGTATGAAGATCTGTTGTCAAAATTCATATGTATTGGATCATAGTTTTGAGTGAGCTTTAGTTGTTCAGTAATAATTTGAGCATAGTCGTGATTTTTTGGATACTCAAGACAAGATATCAATATATGCCTCATATTATAAATCTAAACAACCTACACAACATATTAGGTGTTTTAAACCTGTTCAATCAGGACAGTTCAATAACATACCAATTATTATCAAAATATATAAATAAAATATTACAAACTTACAACTTGAATAGATAAGTTATGAGCCAAAACTCCAATGAGCCAACCCGAGCCGAGCCCAAGCCTGCTATAGCTCAAGCTCGACTTGTTTACATTTTGGAAGCTCGAGTTCTACCCTAAACAAGCACTAACAATGAAACTCAAGCTTACCTCGTTTATAAATTTTGACAAACAAAGTTTTTGCAAATTTTTTTTTTTAGCTCATGCTAAGCGACTCATTATTTACTATTGTTTGGAGGTCTGAGTCTATTTGGGGTCATCAAAAATGACTTAGGGTGAAAACCAGTGGCATGACCCCTAGTATCGGGGATTTTTTTCCTAGGCTTGCCTTAAGTTTTTTTCATCTATTTTAGTATCCTCGCAGTCTAAATCCAGACAAACTTGGTGTGTAAGTTGTAGAATTCATCTTGTATATATTTTTGTACTATTTGGACTACCTAGCGACTTTTGCTAGTAGTCTATCTATTTACACATTATTCTGCCTTTTAGAAGAAAAAAAAAACTCACAACCTCAAGTATATAAAAGCTTTCAGTCCATTTTTGGCCAACACGACCAAACCTAAACATGACCCAATTGACACGGCTAGTTAATTTACTCTTAGAACTAGTGTATTTCAACTATAATCCCTTATAATTATAACACTTTTATAGTCTCTTAAACTTTCAAAATGTGAAACGTATAAAATACCATAACATTCAAATATTAATTGCATAGTAAGGTCAATTAGCCGATTATAATTCCATTTGTTTTTAATATTGGTCAAAGTCATTGTTCATGATTTAGTACATTGTATAAGAAACCAAAAATTATATCAAATTAGTTTAAAAAAGGGCAAATTCCATAAAAAGTAACTTTTTTACATACATTTCTTAATGAACCTATTTACACTTTGTTTATTTAAAGGATTACATTATCAAAAATCAATTAAAAGAGAAATATTGTTAGTTTCATCCGTTAATCTTTCGTTAAATGCTAACGTGACTTGACACCCATTAAAAATTTCACGTGGAACCCTGAGTTTTATATATGTCTCAAAAATGTTCATTCGAACAAACATAAATGTTTTTTAATGATGTTTTTTAATCATTGGATGATGCCGAATACCATTTGAAGACACATAGAAGAGTTCCCGGATCTTGGATGAGTTTTTGGATCCAACTCAAAAGTCCACGTGAAATATTTAATCATATGTCAAGCCATGTATGCATTTAACGAATAACTAACGATATATATATATATATATTTTTATTGATTTGTAATAATTTAATCCTTTAAATAAACCAATTCTAAATAGGTTTTCTTTATTAAAAAAAAAGAAAAATTTCAGGTAAAAAAAATTAACTTTCTTTGGAATTTACTCCATTAAAAAATTACCAAAAAACTCTAATCCACGATCATGCTATAAATATCTAAAAGTCCGGGTCCAAAAATGGGTATGTAAGACGTTGGGGTCCATGGATGATGAGCATATGAGCACTCTATTCCTCCATTTTTTTTTAAGTATTCCCGCATTGCATCGTACTGATTGGACACACACACACATTAATTAAAACCTCCGATAACAAGAAGATTCGTTCGTGATGCGCTTACACAAAGTCTATCACCGTTTCTCTCTCCTTTCCCTCACTACTCCTACTAATTCACATTTTCTCCTTTCCCCTCCTCCCCCTCCATCTTATTCTTATTATCCCCCTTTTCTCCACTCAAAACGCTGTCGTATTTCATCTTCTTCTTCATCATCAGATAAAAAACCTCCTTTTATCAAATCCATGTCTGCTTCTCGATTACACAATCTCGTTCCGATTAACGCAATCGCTTCCGAAGAAGAAGATGCTGCTGCTGCTCCTAACGGCTCTTCACTATCACCTGAATATGCCGATGATGGTAGCTACCCACCTCAATTTTATATTTTTGTTTATTTTAACATTTTTTTAATTTTAACATTATTTTAATTGTTGACTTACATGTTTTCAATTGAAAAAAATATGACTAGTTATTACTACAAAAAAGTATAGGAATTGTGAAATTACGTCATGTGATTAATTCTGTTCATATGTGATAAGTGTCAGACGGAGACATCAATTAAAAGCTGTTGAACATAGAATAGTTACCTTTGATTCCACATATCGAATAGCCTCCCGTGTTTTAACACGTGCTCAAGTCAACTTTTTCTCATTTGAAACTCACTTGCTTTTGTTTTTCATATGTGAATTAACATGTACTTCTTGCAATATTCGGCTACGTGGTTCTCATTTGAACCTCTTGATATGCGCACGTGTGTGGTGGGCGATTGGTTAATAGGGAATGTTAATATGTTATGTAAGTCTGCTAGAGTTTCCTCTTACTGAATGATTTTGCAAGCTGAATGATTTGGAGTAAAAGAAAATAAGTCAAATGTCTTCCTATGCTACTTTTTCTAACTTACAGTGAGATTAAAATGTTGACTAAAAACTAAATAAATTGATTTTATTTAAGGTCAAAAACAGCTTGTGCGACTAGGTTTTAGACCTTGTGTAGGCAGTTGATTGTAGTTTCTAGACCTGCCTGTGTTGCATACGCTTTACAGCGGTACATGATTGTTGTGTTCATTAATGATTACGCATGCTGGTTAAGCACTTAAGACTTATCTTCATAATGAAATATGTTGAGTTTTTAATGAACTAACCGTTTTTTCCCCTATCGTTTTGAATGTGGTGCAATTAGAACTGAACAGTGGATACCGTCTTCCGCCATCCGAGATTAGAGATATTGTTGATGCACCACCAACTCCAGCTTTATCTTTTTCTCCACAGAAGGATAAAATTTTGTTCCTAAAGCGAAGATCTTTACCTCCATTGTCAGAGTTGGCAAAACCAGAGGACAAGCTTGCTGGCATTCGTATTGATGGGAAATCTAATGCTCGTAGTAGGATGTGAGTGATGAAAATTTTCTTTTTGGCTTCTGTAATACAAGTTATTGTTTTGATTCTTAAGAATGGTTGATATATAGTCAAATGAATAGGATTGGTTCTTTTGTTGTTGTTTGTTTACAGGTCATTCTATACTGGTATTGGGATCCATGATTTAAAGGATGATGGCACATTGGGCCCAGAAAAATTGATACATGGCTTTCCAGAGGGATCTAAACTGAATTTTGTTACCTGGTAACCTCCTTCGCCTGATATCTTTTTTATTCATTTATTAGTATACCATGCTACATTGGTGTGCTGTTTCCGGTTTTGTTATTAATTCATTTCTGTGTTTTTGTAAAGGTCAACTGATGCCAAACATTTAGCTTTCAGCATTCGAGAAGACCAGGTAATACGACTAATATCATATCAACTTATTGTGTTGCGAATTGAAGTTCTATTTGATAATCCTAACCATCTGAAGAATTGAGTTGAACAGGAGGATGACGGTGACGGTAAGCTTAGAGTATGGGTTGCAGATGTGGAAACAGGAAAAGCTAGGCCCTTATTCCAGTCACAAGATGTGTTTCTCAATGCAGTTTACGAAAAGTATGGGGCGTTTTGTGTAGAGGTGGTAATGGGGGCGAGTTGGGCGGGTTTGGGTGTAGTGGGTCAAAACGGGTAATCTTAAGTGTAGGTCAAAACAGGTCAGGTTGGGTTGACCTACAAACTTTTTCTTCATACATATATATTTTTTAAGTTCATAAATTGTCATTGTGCTTAGTAAGTTCAACCTTTTTTTGTAAAACAATTTTTGAAATTTCATGAACTTGAATACACTTCAAATGACACTCACCTACATGATCCATTCGACCCATATTCTCAAGTCATTTTTTTTATAACTTAGCCCATCTGACACATCAGAGATAGAATGTGACCCAAATCAATCCATTTGAAGGTAAAAATGGGTTGAAATTTGCCACCTCTACTTTTTGGTGTGACATTAAATAATTTAAATCGATTCCATATTGCTTAGTAATAATACATTGTTTCTGTTGACTTTCAGTTATGTGTGGGTAAATAGTTCGACTCTTCTAGTTTGTACAATCCCAGCCTCTCGAGGAAGCCCACCAAAGAAACCTTTAGTCCCTTCCGGTCCCAAAATCCAATCAAATGAGCAGAAAAGCATCGTTCAAGCTCGTACCTACCAAGATTTGCTCAAAGATGAATACGATGAAGATTTATTTGAATATTACGCCACCTCACAACTTGTTTTGGTTTCCCTAGATGGGACTGTGAAGTTATTCGGCGAGCCAGCCATATATACATCACTAGATCCGTCTCCTGATGATAAATACGTTTTAGTTAGTTCAATTCATAGACCATTCTCATTTACCGTGCCATCTGGAAGATTTCCCAAAAAGGTTGATTTGTGGTCAGCGGATGGAAAGTTTTTAAGGACACTTTGTGATTTGCCTGTAGCCGAGGACATTCCAATTGCCTTTAATAGTGTCCGAAAAGGCATGCGCTCCTTAAACTGGAGAGCAGATAAGCCTTCAGCACTCTACTGGTATGTATACTATAAGACTTATGTCTAAGTTATTAATGTTGTGTGGTTTTGGGAAATATCTGATATGCTTTTATGGATGGTCGTGTAAGAAGTTTATTTGTCATGTTGACATTGATAGGCAAACTTACTTAGTAGAAGGATGTTTTATCACCATCCATGTAATATTCAGTACTAGTATCTGCACAAGAATCATTTTGTTATTCTTTCTTGCTTAACTGGTTCAACCACACGCAATTCTTACAAGTAATATTTGATTAAAGGGTGGAGACACAAGACGGAGGTGATGCCAAAGTAGAAGTTTCTCCTCGTGACATAGTCTATACACAAGCTGCTGAAGCCCCTGAAGGTGAAGAGCCGGAAATCTTTTATAAGCTTGATCTTCGCTATGGGTAAGTATATAATCACACACAGGCTCAGAAGTGATGCTGCAAATAAGTTATTGGATATTTGGTATCCTTTCTGAAAATAAATATCCGATTGTTTTGTTTTCAAGTCACAGATAATCAGATTCTAGTGTTTGACTATTGTGAAATTGATTTTGATTATCTGATTATTTTGGGTTCATTTAATCGTTTTTGGATAATCAGTTTTGATTAGCTGCAACAAAACTGATTTTAATAATCTGATTATTTAGGGGTCATTTTGCATACTAAAATTTCAGAATTTTCCAAACACTTGAAACAATAGATTATCAGATTAAGCACATCTGAACACCACCTCCTGCCTCCCAAGTTGTTACAGTTGATTATCTGATTCTGAGCGTTCCATATCAAATAATCACTTTCAAAATGCAATGCCAGTTACCCTTATCTGTCATGCCTTGCTGCTTCAAAGACTTTACTTGCACTAATGTAGGAATCTTGCTTTTCACTGTTTGCAGAGGAATTAGCTGGGGTGATGACGCACTTGCACTAATATATGAATCTTGGTACAAAACGCGACGTGTAAGAACCTGGTTGGTCTCCCCTGGGTCCAACAGTACTTCACGTTTGTTATTTGACCGATCATCTGAAGATGTATACTCTGACCCTGGTTCTCCTATGTTGCGGAGAACTCCTTCTGGGACTTATGTTATTGCCAAGTTTAAGAAGGAAGATAAACAAAGCACATACCTTCTACTAAATGGAAGTGGTGCTACACCAGAGGGAAACATACCATTCCTCGATCTATTTGACATGTAAGTGTTTGATTATATTCACTTATTCAGAGCAACTGTAAAAATGCAATGTACTAGTCACGTTTTACTTGGATCTGCAAATTAGTTTTTAACCATTTATTGCAACATACTTTTCTTTTCTTACCAATGTAAGCAGTTCGTTTCATTAAATTGTAAATAAATGGTATGTATGTTGCAATAAATGGTTAAAAAAAGAAGTAAGTATGCCACATTAAATGGCTAAGAATATGCTGCATATATCTGTAAAAGTAAAGTGCACATTATATTTTCTTTCAGTATTGCCTTATATATTATTTTGAAGTAAAAGCATCTGACACAATTTAATTCAGAGACACGGGCGATAAGGAAAGAATATGGCAAAGCGACAAAGAGAAATATTATGAGAGTGTGGTGGCTTTAATGTCTGACCAAACTCCAGGAGACTTGTATGTGAATGAGTTAAAGGTATTGACTTCCAAAGAGTCAAAGACTGAAAACACCCAGTTTTTCATACAGAGATGGCCAGAAAGGAAAGCATGTCAAATCACAAACTTCCCGCATCCATACCCTCAATTAGCTTCTCTACAGAAGGAAATGGTGCGTTACAAGAGACGGGATGGAGTTCAACTCACTGCAACCTTATATCTTCCACCTGGCTATGATCCCTCACGGGATGGCCCGTTACCTTGTTTGGTTTGGTCTTATCCTGGAGAGTTCAAGGATAAGGAAGCAGCTGGACAAGTTCGTGGTTCTCCTAATACGTTTGCAGGCATAGGTGCAACATCACCACTGCTTTGGTTGGCAAGGAGGTATGACTAGATTTTGTTATTGAAATGGTTTCTTTATATTTGATACTTGGTTTTCTGTTGGTGTTTGTTCAATTTAATGATTTCGTACGTTTTTGTAGATTTGCAATATTATCCGGGCCAACAATTCCCATCATTGGTGAGGGCAAGGAAGAAGCAAATGACAGGTATTCTTTTGTAGACGAAGATACAATACTTCCGTTGCTATATGATTGTTTCTCACATTTCCGTGACTATTATGTGTAAATTTGAATTATAATATTACCTGGGTAATCCATTTACCTAATTTGTTGGCCACCAGTTATGTTGAACAACTCGTTGGGAGTGCAGAAGCTGCAGTGGAGGAAGTTATCCGTCGTGGGGTAAACTCTTTTCTGTTCACCCTATGGCCTATTGGAGACTTAGGATTAGAGGCACATACAAAAAGGGAGCGTGTTAAATGGGCCGAAGGCTTCCAAAAGCTATTTTGTATTGCACACAACCTTTTAAATTGCCATATTAAACAAATTTAAGTTATTATCACTGTAACAATTTTTTTGTTAATGATATTTAAAGAACAAATTATCTATAAAAGTCTTGAAAATGGACAAAAAGTGGGCGTGGACCAAACCGAACCGGCCTGTTTCAGACTGCACTTTAAAATCCATTACGCAATTTGCCAACCCTCCAATCTGGCCACTTGCTTTTGGGGATCATCTGATGTGTCTGATTTAATTGATGCAATTTGCTGTTTATACTGAAGGTGGCTCATCCAGACAAAATTGCTATTGGAGGACATTCTTATGGGGCTTTTATGACTGCAAATCTTTTGGCACATGCCCCTCATCTTTTCTCTTGTGGAATTGCTCGCTCAGGAGCTTATAATCGAACACTCACACCTTTTGGGTTTCAGGTATGATTTTGATTTTCAGTAAGAAAACCAGTCAATCAATTCATTTATCTGGAGAGAAATGTATCTATGGGTTTGCTGTTGTTAAACTAGAATGAGGATAGAACACTTTGGGAAGCTACTGATACTTACATCAAAATGAGTCCTTTCATGGCTGCCAATAAGATTAAGAAGCCGATCTTACTTATCCATGGAGAAGAAGACAATAATTCAGGAACGTTGACGATGCAGGTGAGATTTAGCACCTTATCCCTTTAAGTTCGTCTGCATTTCGAAAATACATATATCTATCTTTTGTTATGAATCGGTTACTGAGCTGTGTAACTCGTGTGTTTGTGGATGCAGTCGGATCGTTTCTTTAATGCTTTAAAAGGCCATGGGGCCCTCACTCGGTTAGTTGTGCTACCGTTTGAAAGCCATGGTTATTCGTCACGGGAAAGCATAATGCATGTCCTTTGGGAGACAGATAGGTGGCTGCAGAAATTTTGTGTGTCAAACTCTTCTGAGGCCAACACAGAAGATGTTGTGTCTAAAGTTGATGAAAGTAAAGCAACCGAAGTGTCTGAGAACAAAGCTGTTGCTTCTGGTGGTGGTGCAGTTGCTGAGCTTGAAGACTTTGGAGTTGATGGTCTTCATTTTAGTACAAGATCATCACTTTGGTAATTTATACATTTATTATTAATACTCAAGATAAAATATGTTGGGCTTGAGGAATTTAATCCGATTGTATGTACTAGAGTTGGTAATTTCGACCCATCAATCTACAACTGGGTGTATTTGGGATATATGTTATTTACATCGTGTCAAATGGTTAAAGCTTTAAAATTTGGTTAATAATGGGTAGGTTGAAAGTTGCCCTAAGTGCCTACAAATGCATACAACCTCTTAAATGACTTGTGAAAAAAAATATTAGATCATTATAATAATTGTCTTGCTTCCGTAATCATATTTAGTTATTTGTATAAATAAAAAAGATGGACAATTAGATGTTAGCAGGTCAACCCGACCTGACCCGTATTAGAAGTTATATGTTGCCCAATCTACCCATTTTGTCACCACTATCAGGTACATACGCATTTAGGGAAGTGAAGAGCAGTACATACACACATTTTTTACTGCATTCATCGTTAATTATGAATAGGCTTTACTATATGCAAGAGTTTGCTTTATGCAGAAAGTTTTTGACGAGACTATTTACATTACACATGTGTATTGTTGTATGCCCATAGTTTGGGTATGTTTATTTATATGGGTGGTTGAATATTAATGTATTTCAGATCTCTCTAATCTGGACTCTGGAGCAACCATTGATGAAGGTTGGAGGGGACCACTGGGTCCATTGTTGTTGAAAGAAACTTCTTTGCAGAAGCACAGATGTGCCGCGGCACGGTTCCTGGAATACATGATTGGCTGATGTTGTACAATGTAAAGATGAAGGGAAGGTTACCTCACCATTTCTATAGTCTTGAAACAAAAACAAACTTGTCTGATTAGATACAAGTTGTGTAATAATCATACAACATGAAATTGTCAATATGTAAAATTCTTTCGGGAAATGGAAATTAATTATTAAGCTAATATACTACCTTCTGGATGCTGTTATTCGTCATTCATAATTTTAGTTGATATGAAAATCAATAAAGCTAAATTTCGTCTTATAAATATACTTTGCTTAATGTGTTAAATTCTCATCCAAAGTAGGTCCTACTCTTATCTTCTTAAAGAAGCTTACCAAACATGTGTTAATTGTATTGTGTATTAGTCCTACATGTAGCTATGAAAAACATGGTCATTTGATTATATGTGTTGCCAAAGTAAGCGTGGTTGGTTTTGTGTAGATATAAATCGGATGAAAAGGCTTTAGTTAGTTTTGTTGACCAACCATTGTATGCCATGACTTTTGCCATGACTTTTAATTCACCTAAAGTTGATCAACTCCGTATTTCTGGTGACGTGGTCAAGATTCGAGTTTGATCTGTTAGGTAAATCATTGGCAAGGCTGCTACGTAAGTCCATTGGTGATGATGCTACGTAAATCCATTGGTTAAGATTCAAGTTTGATCTGTTTGGGTTGTATATCTTGATGAATATATGGTATTCTGATTATTGATACCCCATAGCATTTCTTAGTTTAGTTTATTATTAGATTACCATTGTTTTTGGTTTAAGAATACTTTATAAAGAAAGTAAACATGATATAGACAAGGGTTTTACTTATTTTTTTTATTCGTCATTTATATATCTTTCAAATTTATTTATTTTTGCCCAAGTTAGCATTCAAAGTTCGTTTTAGCGTTTTAGGTAATTTATATTTTGGTTTTCTTTAATCTATGGTACAAACCATCTCAAGAGGTTGTTTGTTACTAACAGCATATCAAATCTTTTTGCGTCTTCATTAGGTACAATTTTTTTACGTTTTGAAGGTTGTTAGGAAAAGCTTTGGAAATAGTCACTGGATATCTAGGTTAGACTACAAGAAAAAGACTCGTCTACTTCGAGTAATCTAAATATCTGAATAGGGAATAACTCATCTTCTTTTATAGTATGTCAAATCTTTTTACATTTTCACTTGTTAATAAGAATGGATCAATCATTTTTTGATACGTGTAGAAACGAAAAAAATGTCAGTTTTTAGATGGTTTATTAGGGTGAAGGGTGTGGTTGTCAAATTTGCTCTTTGACAAAAATTGGCAAAAATATCAACCAATAGGTGAGTGCCACATGGCCTCCAAGATAGAAACCAAAACTAGCCAAATTTAGCCAAAAGCAAGGGGGTGGTAGCCAATGAAGAGAGAGAGAGAGAGAGAGAGAGAGAGAGAGAGAGAGAGAGAGAGAGAGAGAGAGAGAGAGAGAGAGAGAGAG